>DWNR01000752.1:0-17792 GCA_018250455.1 Polygonus leo | reverse complement strand
GGACTGATTTTTATGATTTTGCTGTGTGACATAAAATTGATTCGAGAATGGTTTAGATTCACAATCTGATCCGATAGGTGATAAGGGTGGTCGCCAAAACCTTTTTATTTTTTGTCATATTTTTTTTATTTTTATATTTTTAAAAATATATGTATACACCCATAAATTTTCACCCTTATACCATCAAACCATTTTTTATTTTTTATCGTAAAACAACGTTTGCTGGGTCAGCTAGTACTTATATGTATAAGAGGCGAGCCATCACCTTCTTAGGGATAGCAATGCATTTATGGCCTTCTTCGAGTATCACAGATGTCCATGGCTAGCATTTACTATCAGAAGGACTGCACGTTTGCTACTTTTGTATTTTTATATAAAAATCTATAAGCTAATTTAAAAATGTCTTTAACTTAGGACATATCTACGATCAACTAATTTACGAAGCTTGGAACACGAAAAATCTAATTATACAACGATGACTCTCTTTACCTTCTAGACATCAATCAATCTCTAATTTCCTGCGTAGTTTTATGAGAAAAAAAAACTTATTTCGTTTAGATTTTTGTTTTTTAGATTCTTAAACCTATAAGTGAGGCTTAGTGCTATAACATATCTGCGGAAAAACTGGATGAAACGGTCGGAATAGTGCGCTCGCAATGGTTTTTAAATACGAAATTACGTAGCGCACGGTCTAGTTTTAAACTTACCGTCGAGCGACTATATACGCGAGAATGCAAAGTAATTCAATACATTTTGAATAGATACATCGCGACTTACACGACTGAAAACTCCGCGACTGTAAATCCGAAGGTAAGATTTTACGCAGTCACATTGAGTTCGGTACGCCTTACTAAAGACTATGACCGACCGACTTCAGCCTCCGAATTTTCAACGTTACGTTAAGCAGGTGTGTTATGACACTAACATAGACGTTGTTTTCGTAAAGCGCCTCCAGCTAAGGCTATGCATATCGTAACGGTGTTCGAGCGTAGTCAGAAATCTGATGGATCACATTATACGCGCATCCATGCTTCGGAAAACACATCACGATATCAGTCTCGGCTGTAATCACACGCTTCAAAGAACCCCCTTTGAAGCTTGAAGCAAGCAAAAAGTGAGTACCACTTCATGGGGACTTTTTTTTCGAGCATGCAGCCCACCTGCTGCTAACATCACTAATCACTAATCATCCAAGCACAATTAAATCATATTATAAGTTTGATCACAGATGCGTTGCTACCCCTGAGGACTAAGATGTTCGCCTCGTGCATAAGTACAGCCGGTACTCACGCCTCTCCAAACCAAAGAACCTTCAAAGAACCCTCCTTGAAGCAAGCCAAGTACCCACTTTATGTGGACTTTATGAGGGTGGCGACGGTACCTTTCCGGTGGAACTACACGAGTTCTACCACGTGTTAGTACCGGATTTTGTACGGTTAACCTTCTGACTCGGGTATCCCACCATTATCACGGGTTGAGACTATGATCGACCGACTTCAGCCGCCGAATCATCAACGGAGTAGGTTAAGCAGGTGTATCATGACACTAACATAGACGTTGCTTTCGTAAAGCGCCTCCAGCTACGGCTATGCATATCGTAACGGTGTTCGAGCGTGGTCAGAAATCTGATAAATCACATTATACGCGCATCCATGCTTCGGAAAACAACACGATATCAGTCTCGGCTGTAATCACAAGCTTCAAAGAACCCTCCTTGAAGCTTGAAGCAAGCAAAAAGTCCCCATATAGTAAGTACCCACTTTTTTGGGGACTTTTTTTTCGAGCATGCAGTCCACCTGATGGTAAGTGGTCACTGCCGCCAATGGACATCAGTAATCATCCAAGCGCAATTAAATCATATCATACGTTTGATCACAGATGCGTTGCTACCCCTGAGGACTAAGATGTTCGCCTAGTATATAAGTGTAGCCGGCAACCACGCCTCTCCTAACCGAAACACAATAATGGCTTCACGGAGCATTATGAGGGTGGCGGTGGTACCTCCCCGGTCGAACTGAGCGAGTTCTACCACCTAGCAAGTACCTGCTACGTATGAGGGTGGACCTTCGGGACCTTCGGACCACGGGACCTTCCCGGTGGAACACGAGTTCTACCACCTGTTACTACCAGACTTTGTACAGTTAACTACCGGACTCGGGTTTCCCATTATTATGACCATCATAATCACTATCACCACCATCACCAACATCATCGTCATCATCATAATCATCATCATCACAACCCGTACTATCAGTTGGACCATCCATACACTGGCTAATTGGGTGATACTTGATTATAGTATCCTTACGATATTTTATATTTCACCGAAAAGCAAGGCCTCATATATTTCTAGTACCTATGCATACAACATCGTTAAATCTCAACTAAGAGGCAGAATTAAATAATTATACCAATATATATAAGTACAATAGATAAGTTACTACGTAAATGACTAACGCTCAAAAAGTGAAGATATAAACGCGTCTAAATTGAGACAAGATGATATTTGGACAAAGTTGCGAGTTTCATAAGTGCAAAGAAGTACCAGGTGGTAGCACTCGTTTAGTTCGACCGAGGAGGTACCACCGCCATCCATATAATCCTCCTTGAAGCAATTATTGTGTTTCGGTTTGGAGGCGCGGTTGCCTGCTACACTTATACACGATGCGAGTTTCTTAGTCCTCAGGGGTAGCAACGCATCAGTGATCATTGGGGATGATTACTGATGTCCATGGGCGGCAGTGACCACTTACCATCAGGTGGACTGCACGCTAGGTGCACATTTATACAATAAAAAAAATACAAAGTTACAAGTTTCATAACTGCAAAAAGCATTTAATTTAAATAGAGAAGTGCTGCCAGTTAACAACAATCAGCACAATTATTACCGAAACTTAGGAAAGATGTGAAAAATCTTGTAAAAATGAATAAATATATTAGATTATCACTGCATCTTAAAACTTAGTAGGTGTATATAACTGCTCTATTTTACGTATAAATCATGGTAAAATAAATGTAACCATCTGCACTCTTATTTTAAGGTTTTAATAAAATAGTTTTAAATAAGGCGTTTCTATGTATTCGCCTAATGTAGCAGATGTGTGATGTTGTAAATCTTTAGTTAACTTCAGGTATAATCCCAATTACTAAATTATTTACAGTACAAAGGCGGCTGTACTACTTAAAATCGGGTCGAAACTTGCTACAAGATAGGACTGAAATATAAATAGTTTTTCGATTTTCTTCTCACGTTTTATGCTAAAGTACCCCGAAGAAGAAATATGTTTAAACTTAATACTGATACCGACTAGATAGATAGATTTGATAAAACCGTCATCATCATTTTTATGAAAGTAATAGATTAAAAAATAATGTAATTTTTTCCTGTAACGATATTTTTATTCGGTTTTCGAAAAAACTTGGATTAAATTAAATTCGAAACTTGGTTCTAATGGTCAGCTCGAGAATTAGAAGTATAAAGATAACATATGTTGTCAACAAGATCTACTTATATTTATGTAAGTTGTTTGATTATTATTAGATAAATATTAAAATAGAAGATTAGGAAAAAAATCCAAAATATATTTAAAATGAAACATATTCCAATTATTTTTAAGTAGATTATATATTTTATGTAACCAAAAAGTATATTTATTCCCCCAAGAACTTAAGGACTCAATAGGGAATATAATTTAGAAATAGCTTCCGAAAGTTTCCTTCAAATCAAAAGTAATATTAACACAAGACGAAAAGTTTTTACATTACAAAATATTTCTTGCTTATTTTCCTTATAAAATTAGAAAAGGCCGAAGCAAAAACTTTGTATCTTTGACAAAATATGTTTGGGTGTTTGCACAATTTGTTTCCTCTACAAGAAATCCAAATCTATGGTAGAAGTATCACGAAAAATATTTCCAAAAATAGTATATATTATGTATGTGTAGACAATTTTGACAAATCACTAAAAAAATATCAAAATGATCTAGACAAAGTAATTTGTTGTTTAATATAAATAACATTAGAATTGAAAAATATTTTAATAGAAAAGTGGACTATTTAAAAAGTTGATAAAAATCTCTATTTTATTTAGAAAATTAAAGTACTCACGGTTCACAATAGACGAAATCAAATCCCACTGCACACACAAAAAAACACTCAGAAAACAACACACAAACTTCCCAACTCAACCCGAAAAACGTTACACAAAGCGAAAAAGTAGTTTGAAGTCACTTTGAAGTCACTATGAAGTTCACAAAGTTCCGATCGTAGTTCGAAATTGAATTGAAATTCAGAAAAGCCGCGATAACATCGGAGCAGGGGCTGACGCTGCCGTCGCCACTGAGCGTCAGTTTTCGACTGTAGAACAAAATGTGCTCCGCTCTTCAATCTCTGAGTTCAGTTCTCACTGCGTCTGAATACATTTGAAGGCGTAGCGGAAAATTTTCAAGTGCTTTCCTTTGGGCAGATAAAAGAATTTTCGCGTGTAATTGCCTAAAAGCTACTTAGCGGTATTTGTTTGAATGGCACAGTTTTCCCGGAAGTTGGGCTTATGGCCGGTTATTAGCCGAATTTAATGTAAGCTGCGGAGATATAAGGTTACATTTTGATTGTATGACATTATTAGCTGATTTTTACGTGTCAAATGTACAATCCATTCGGATGAGAGGCTTCAGCTTCCCCAATAATTCAAATAAATAATAGTACTCTATTGCATGTGCATATACTCTATTCGTATATATAAAAACTATTTTATGTTCCTTTTCACTAAATTAATAATTACCATCTCTTTCAACTTTTTTTTTGTCTACTAATGAATTTAAATCGAGTATCCCATGGAAAATACAGCCAGATTTTCTTTAAAATAAGACTTTTAAAATAATAAAAATAACGTAAAAAATTAAACTTGTATATGATTTCTTATAACATCTTATATCTACTATCGAAAAAGTACTCCAGTAATATCCTAAAAAGGTTTAATAAAGGTAGCTTAATTTGTTAATTAATTAAATTATTTTGTTATAGTCATGCATGCATGCATTAGTCATATCACATGCAAAATAAATGTTTGTTTATTATTGGATACTAAGTGTTTTTTATGCCAAAATTTCATAATAATCGGACGAGCTAATTCGAAGGAGTACGACCACAGTATTAGATTGTTATATAAAAGGTAAAAGCTATATTTTATACTAGCTGTGCCCGCGGCTCCGCCCGCTACCCCTCCTTTTAGGGGTTGAATTTGTATGGCCTAAAACACGGCCGGGGATCGTCTCGACAGATTAGTCAAGTTGGCAGCAAAATCCGTTTAGCCGTTTTTTGGTGATGCGCGGACAAACAAACAGACAAACAGATAAACAGACAAAAAATCCAAAAACTATTGGAACGTGTTCTGTTGTTGATCCTGAGTATCCCCAGCCAACTTTTTTTAAAATATATTCCATGTACAACAGACTTTCAACCCTCTTTAGCTTTATTATATGTATAGAAAGATAGATAGAAGAAGAAGAAGATTGTATAATAACGTAATATTAATACATAACTGTTTTACTGTATCAGAATTTAAATTCAGAATTAAAGTTGTGTGAAGTGTTCTAAATACTAGTGAATGACAACTCGTAAAATAATTAACATTTCTATACATAAAAGTATTCTGTACATAAAATGCTATGTCTTGAATGACTGACTGATGGATCAACGCACAGCCTAAGCCGCTTTAAAGACCTGAAACTTGGAGCGTGTGTTCTTTATATGACCTAAGCATACAATAAGAAACGGTCTTACGAAATTCTCCCTAATGGGGTGAAACACGGAGGCAAAAAGTTGTATGGGACAACGTGATTCTTTTGTCCAATCCACTTCAAATTTTTCATAAACATTCTCTAACAGAATTGATGAAAGACCTGTTTCGTATTTATTGAAACTCTTCACCTATCGCGGTTAAAAAGAGGTGAAAAGAGGTTATAATTTATATGACATGTTTGCCGAGTGTAGATGAATTAAATATAAAACAAAACACATAACTACTTTAGTTTACACATAACTACAAAAACCTACCAACTTTTATCTGGGATGAAATAATTTAATTCTACAATTTTTACTTGCTACATTTTTGAATCATGTCATACGCGGACAAGTGATTGACACTTTTGGAAAAACGAAAAATATTATCCCGTCAACTGTAAAATATTTTCTTTTTATAACGTTAGCATTTAATCGAGTCTTTTTAATTTAATTTTCTGAGCGAACGTGGACCACCGCTTTGTTACACGGCGCTTAAACAAATTGCAATTTGCAACGAAACATCTGCTCCGGACGTGGCGCATATTCGTATTTTGATAAAACGTATATCGGTTGAAACATTTTCTGTTTAAAAAAAAACATTTAAATGATTATATGACTTATATGGGCTGTGTACATCATACGTTGCTGTAACATGTAAAGTATAAGGGAAAAAATACTTTAGGTATATGTGTGGTGTTGGCTAGAAAGGTGAAAATTTGAGATTATGAATATATTTTAACGTTTATTTTCGGGATATGGAGATCCTAAACTAGCGGTGTGAAATATACCTTATTTTTTTTAACGGTAATAAATTAGCGCTTGACTACAATCCCACCTGATGGTAAGTGGCGATGTACCTTATAGCTTACGACCCACTCTAATACCTACCTCAAAGCAGATATTCAAACTTGTGTTTATCACTACTCTTGCAGCATATCCTTAAATTGCCTTAGCTTAGAAGCTTAGAAGCGGCGAGCTTAGAAGCCAAACAAAAAAGGGGGAAACATCGAAAGTCCCAATAACAATAAAAGAAGTTATTATCGACCTTTGTCTAGATCATTGCCTAGTCTCAAACACTCGTGTGAGGAGTTCCCTAAATTTTCCATGGCATTTTATGACAGATCTTTAAGTAAAGAGAAAATTCCAAAAATAAAATTAAGTTAAATTTCCAAGTTGAAGATCCAGTAAAAGAAGTCCCGCTTGAACGGATTATTGTTTTTTCTCTTATGCCAGGTGCTGGAATTGCTGACTACATTTTTTGAGGAATTAAGGATACTCGATTTCCTTGATATTTCATCAACATCGTCACTGAACAGCCACGGCTGTGGTATGGAATAGTGTAGCGAGAGAAGACCTTTATTTAAAAACCAAATGTGTACCATTAGATTCTTAATGGCGTGATTATTCACGCCATTAAGAAAAATTACGCTGGATACCAGTAAATCCAATAATCGCAAAACATTCATTACATTTCATGCGATTGGAATGTAAAGTGAACAAATAAAATAAACTGAAATCAGAAGCAGATGTGCTCGTTTATCTTTTCTTATATCTTATTTCCTACTCCGCATTTTATCTCCGCAAATAAAACCTGCAATGGGGAGAATAAAAGTAAAATATACACCGCAACATTTGTATTGTCTGCACGTTGCGCATTTCTTATGTGGAGAACGGAGAGTGCATTCAAAATCTACATGTATGTATGTAACTAAGCGTGGCTAGCAATCTGATATGTGAATACATCACTACATAGTATAAAATAAAACAAGATCGCTTCCCGCTGTCTGTCCCTATATATGCTTAGATCTTTACAACTACGCAATGAATTTTGATGCAGTTTTTTTAATAGATAGAGAGATCCAAGAGGAAGTTTTATATGTGTCATACATGCATAACATAGTAGAAAAACAGATAATATTTTATATGGCAAAACAACGTTTGCCGGGTCAACTAGACTTATCTATAAAAAAGGGAATCTTTCATTTCTTTCAATAACCTTTTTTATAGTTGAAGTCTTAGTTAGTTGAACATAGCGGTGCTGTTACTAGAACTAACGTCGCCGCTTTGTAAGTGTGGTCGGCCACCACCGACCTTTACAACCGAAGTGCAATTTGCTAACAAACTATTGCTACGCAGTGGAAATGATGTTTGTCAAATATGAATTTTCTACCTTATTTTATGACTTTGAAGAGTTGACAATTTAAGAGCATTTGTCTTTTTGTACTGCAAATGTCAAAAATACTCTATAAATGAATGAGTTTGAAGCTGAAATATGTAAAGCTCCAAATATATCCCACAACTTCTATGCCGTAATAGTTAATCAATCTCTGTGAATAGATAAACTAGAATCTGTAGTTCACCAGATCAATTCCGGCAATTTGAATCAAAATCCTTGATAAAATGGATCGTGGAGCTCAAAATACAAAGTTAGACTCGCTGAAACGATATGAGGTTTAACGGGAAAGTTCGAGCGCTAAACACCTCACAGTTTAACCGATGTGTTTACAAAAAGTTTCAAATAACCGTGCATCCAAAATTTTGCTTTAAAGTCTGCTTATGTTACGTACCTACTGTAGACGTACTATGTATTTATCGTCTTAAGGTAGCAAACGAGCAGTCCACGTGATGGTTAATGGCCACAGTCGCCCATGGACATTAGTGATCATCCCCGAGGGTGATTGAATCGTACTTGAGGTAGACTTCAGATGCTTTGTTAGCCTTGGGGACTGAGACGTTTGCCTCGAGTTTAAGTATAGCCGGCAACCACGCCTCTCGAAACCGAAACTCAATAAATAGCTTCAAAGCAATTAATTGATTCAATAATGAAAGAATCGGTCCTTGATAAGTATGCAAAAATTCAAAGTAATTCAACATTTCGAGGTCGGTCAAATCGCGTTCAAAGTTTTAGTTACATACAAACGTACAACCATACGACCGAAATTAATAAGAGCGTGTTAAAAGTACCCAAGCCATTATAACAAGAGGGTTGCGAATAATGCACCTACATATGATTTCTCAATAGCAGCACCTACTCTCAGTACATGTGCTTATCAATCAGAAACATATTTTATTCTCATATCGTTATATCAGAACGCTGCGAACACATCTGCGGATTAAAATAAAAGCCTTTTGTAAACAGTTTTAAACTGGGACGTTTATTTCCATTTCATATTTAGTTCTGGTTTACATCGATACTGCGCCGAGGTAAGCCTGTAATCCCAACTTTGTGTTTTATTTACATTTATAACAATAGTTTGTGTTGTTTTGAATCAACGTTCTGCTAGACACCTTTGTTTGTTTAAGTTTTTTATAGTCGATTACGCAATTTATTAACAAAATATTCGCTTACATGTAATATAACAAGTGACTAAAACGCGTACAAAAAATTTAGCCAGGTGGTAGAACTCATGTAGTTCAGCAGGGGAGGTACCACCGCCATCCTCATAATCCTCCGTGAAGCAATTTATTGTGTTTCCGTGTGAATCAACGGTAGTAAAGCAATTGTGGTCACCCTTAGGTCAATTGACTTGAGGATGACATTTAAAGTCCATGGGGGGCAGTGACCACTTACCATCATGTGGACTGCATGCTAGTTTGCTACCTTTACACAATAAAAAATACTTGAAACGCTTTTGTATAGCATCTTATGTTTTAAGCGTGTTTCAGCGATATCATAAAATCAACTACCTACCATTCCACCAACAGCGAAATAATAGTTTTAAATTAAGTAATTTTACCTACCTGGTCTATAGTAATCAATTATAGCAAACCATCCAAATACAATTAATTTAATTGGTTACATTGGTTATTACCAGTGCAGATTAACTTTTGTTTGTTTTAAATTGAAATTAAAAGAGAGCTGTTCTTAATTACAATGATCCAATATGTAATGTAAAAATGCTTTGTCCTGAATGACTGACTAACGGATCAACGAACAGCCTAAGCCGCTGATCGTATAAACTTGAAACTTAGAGGCTGTTTTCTTTATATGACGTAGGAATTAGATAAGAAAGTATTTTCTGAAATTCTACCGCTAAGGGGTGAAAAAAGGGGTTTGCATGGACTATGTGATTATTTGGACAAACCTACTTAACATTTTGCATAAACATTATTTAACATGGTTGATGGAAGACATATTTCGTATTTTATTGAAACTCATCGCCTAACGGGGTTACAAAGGGGAAAGTAATAATTTATATCGTAGAACGTATGCCGGGTCATTTAGTTATTAATTAGCCTACTATCTATTTTCAAACCAACTATACATAAAATAAATCATTAAAAATTGTCTAGCCGTTTCGGAGGAGTTCGATAACCAACTCTGTGTCACGAATATTTTATGTTAAATATTTGTATTTAAATATTGCAATAAATATTTTCTTTTTATTTTTGAAGCAAGTATTTGATATATGAATAGGAAATAGATAAGGTCACTAGAGTGGCCCAGAGTGGACTAGAATGGTATAAGAGAATGTGAAATGAACATACCAAATATTTTTCCATGTTCCCTTTGAAATCGCTTCTATTTTCTTTTATAAAAAATATGTTATAATATTGATAGACTAAAGATAAGCACACTTTAAAAAGTGTCCAGCAAAGCCAATACATTGTTAATGAATGTAAAATAAATATATATAGAAATTAGTATACCTCATGATACAACTTGCCATCATCATTGTATAGCCGTCACCGTGTTTCAGAGTTTGGTACAATGACATGTGAACTTCGTATGTATAGTTACATTTTGTTTACAACTAAATTGCTTCATTTTTGAAATCATATTCAGTCGAATTTGATATTCTATAAGAAAACAATTTCGAATTCAACACAATAGCGCAAAACATGAAAAAAAAATTACGTCCAATGTCCAAAAGATAGCAGCTAAAATTATTGTTATGTAGTAACTCACCAAGCGTAATGTTTTAAACGTTCCATGTATTTTTAAGTAAATGAAATTTTATATCTAGTTTCTTACGATTTCTAGCACACTTCGTACTAGCAATCGATGACAAATGACCATGGTTGGCAGTTAACACTTACCAGTAGTACTACGGCAACCTTTTTGCCATTTTTATAGTATAAAAAAACTATATCCCAACTATAAGGTACCCTACCTATGTGATTTAATGTTTAATCGGTCCAATAAATCAAGCCATTTGAAAGCAACCGTTGCACGTTCAAGCTATGATTAGAGGGCAAAGCTCGTTCGCTCTGATGTATAGTAGGGATGCCTATTACTACACGGTATTTCCTAATGTCGACAAAGCATTATATGATAAATCGATATTTAGTACGATATCTTGGTCCCACGCTGCACTTTGTTATATCGTATTCCTACAAAAATATTTAATTAAGGTACCGTACGATCACTACAAGATATTTTGTTGTTAATAATTTTAAGATCATGGCTGAAATCATAACAACAAAACTTAAATCAGACACCTCGCCATAACTGATGGCTGTCGTCTTTTTCTGTTATTTCCGTAGCCTCGTGCCGCTACACCTATTATTACAACCAACCATACATCATCATATAGCTCCATACTGACATTCAGGCTTAGAATAGAAATTAATGATTCAGATATTTTGACTGGCAAGAAATTAAACTCCCAACATGTCACTCCAATACGGTGACGGTTACACTAGACGATACTAATGACAAGTTCGTGTTGTATGGCATTACGATTAAACGCATGCGACACGATACAATAATATCGCAAATAAATATGGTTACGATGCGATATATCGAATATCGATACATCACATATTCCCGGGCATCCCTTATGTGATGGCCACACCTCGCCGTAACTGATGACTGTCGTCTGTTTCTGTTATTGCCGTAGCTTCGTGCCGCTACACCTATTATTACGTAACGTACACTACCATTAGTTGAAACATTTTGTCTCTGATATGTTATTTCGTACGGTGAAATGAATAAGCCATTTAGCTTGTAGTTTTAAATCATTACACTTTTGAATTTGAATTTTTTATAACAGGGATGTGCATGCAGCTTTTTTTGGATTAATGATTATTGATGTTAGTTACATTTACTTTCCTTATTTTATAGATAACTTATGTCAAATTCAATCTATATTATATTTACAAGTACTGTAAGACTGCCAAATTCTATTAGAAGGGACTTTACATTCATAGCCCCTTAGGATACACTGTCAGAGGGTTGTAGGGACACATAAAGACGTTCACACGAAAGCAAACGGAACGGAAATTAAATTCATTATTCAGATTTTCTGAATAGCAGGAAATTGGAACTGCCCTTTGCGGTTTATATCAATATCGTGTACGCTGTACTGGTTGTTTGACTGTAAGGTCTGTTTGACCAAATTATTGTCTAATTGTGGCCAAGTTGTAGACAAATTGATGTCCAATAAAAGTTTAATTAAATTGTTGATTTAGGTGTATCTTGGTCGAGATTTAACAGTGACTATGGAATAAACAATGAGCATATTCAAAGAATTTAAGTGTCAAAAAATCAAAACCAAGTTCAGACGTTGAGTCAAATATCTGCAACAGTTTTGCCGCGTCAATGACGTCACAACGACACAAACTAAGTTTTATCTTTTATTGGCATTTTTGAGACACCTCCTTACGTCACAACCGTTTTTTTAGGTAGAACTCGTTTCGTTCGACCGGGAAGGTACCACCGCCACCCTCATAATACTCCGTGAAGCAATTTATTGTGTTTCGATTTGGAGAGGCGTCGTTACCGGCTATACGTGAAACGTACGTATAAATATGACGCGAACATCTTAGTACTCAGGGGTAGCAACGCATCTGTGATCAAAATCGCGTACGATTCATTCATATTTGGGAATGATTCCGGATGTCTAAGGGTGGCAGTGACCACTTACCATCAGGTGGACTACATGCTCGTTTGCTACCTTTATACAATAAAAACATATGCAACATTGGTTACTTTTGACCTAATTAAGAATTTTATCAGAATGGTTTAATCGTTTTTATACAACATGTTCTTAATTTTCATTTAACATGATATTCAATAGACATTTAATTCAAAATGTTAAAAAACATAAGGCAAACAAAAATACATAAAGTAAACAAAACTGTATTTTAATATTCTCTAAAGATTCCAGTTGGATTATACGATCTTTCTGAAAGCGTTGAAGGCGTACGACGTGATGCATCATGTATTATCATTTTTCGCAAATATTTTGCAGCTCTTTTATTCCGTAAAGCTTACGGAATATGCTAAGGGAATCCGGAGAGTGTATCTCGCGAATAACAAAAGACGTGGAACGATTCCTGTAGTGTTTCAAAATATGAAGTAAACTCGTTTCTCTTTTGTAATATAGGAGTGACAAACATGCAGGCCCTGATGATAAGTCACCTATAGAACTGTTAACTTAAAAAGTGTCGGATTCAAGAATACTAGGCAATTCCGATTCCGATCTATTGGAATGCTTTACAAGAATAAGGGTTCTGGTCGATCATGCAGGCCATGTGTGAGGTCTAGGTTTGACCTTATATATCAACCACATCTTCGTGCCCGAAAAGCAAGTTGTAAATAAACAACCATTGCGTGGTGACATCCAGCGTCCGGCAACAATATCATATTTAGAGGAGATATCGGCTCGTCTCGTGCTGTTCATTGTGAGATTCAATACAAATTCTCTCTATAACAATTCATTCAAAGCCGGTGATTTATACCCCGTCTAGGAATATTATTGGTCTCTGTACAATGCAAGCTATTCAGGAATGGAGTGGCCTACTTCCGAGAGCCGCAATGAATTACATAGTAGCTAGCTTTATCGAAGAGTCTATTTTACTATTTCTACAAATGCGAACAAAATTTGATCAGATTATAGGTTTTAGTTATAGAGTAATTAAGTTTTGTAAGACTTTCAGTTTTTTTTTAATAAAATATTAAAACCACACTGTTTATCATACATGAAACAACCGTTTATCATATTTTGAAATTATTGTAATGTATCAAAAAACCACAATGTATCAGAAAATTCGCTGACTAAGTAGTGAGCGTGATTATTATTTATCGCACTTCGTATTACTAAATATCAATAAAGTTATTAACATTACTTTATTAAATTGTCTATGACAGTTAAATTCATGTGGATCACTGAAAAGAGACGTTAACAAATCAGTCGTCGAGACGCAAGAGCTTTGATATTTTACAAATGCAAATAGGAACACGTCCCCAGACATTTTAAGAGGGTTTATCTCTGTCACTGTAAGTATGAGCAAAGACGAGAACACAAAGTAATACGTGGCTGAGTAGATAAATCTTAAATGTTTTCGTGATAGATAGGTATCTTGAAGATAGATATTTTAACTACATATTTTACACAAAAAAAGAAACTGACTTCAAAACGAACTAGCAAGCGAAAAATAAATTCAACAACTACTATAACTATCTTCACTTGATACACATCATCTGACGAACCGTGAAGTCGGTTTCATACATATAAGAGGCAGTTATTCTTCTTAGTATGTATTAGAAACGCGAAAAACTAAGCAAGCCGACCGGGGCCGCGGATGATAAGCGCGATGCCAAAGACTATCCGTGCACCACTAGTAAAAAGTGAAATGAAAATTATGTAAAAAATAAATAAAATTTAAAAAATAAATTATATATCACTATTTGCAATTAGAATGATAAATCTATCATGGGTGACAGAAAAGGTACGGAAAAATGTAATTAAATTATGAAGTATTTTTATAGCGTTAAAGCAACAACTGAGCCTGTATTCCACCTAATAGGAACTGATTAGTACAGTCGATGGACGTCATTAAGTAACACTGAATCTTACTAGGAGTTAATCATATAGCATAGGGTTGCTACCCTTGAGAAGTAAGATGTTCGCCTCATAAGTATAACCGGCAACCACGCCTCTTCGAAATCGAGACAATAATTTCTGCCCGGAAGATTACAAGGGTGGCGCCTAACTGGAGGAACACCTTGAATTTAATCACATTTAAGTGCTTAGTATTAAATGTGTTAGAACTCGCAGAGTTTAAAACTTTTCTACTTTTTCACGTGTTCAAGTTTTAACTGCAGTTGCTTCTGAAGGCATGTTAATAATGTATTAACTTAATTCATATCGCTTTACTAAAAACCTTGTTTTCATCATCGATCAAAACAAAATATTACTGCTTTACTGGAGCATTTGTCTCGCACTGAATATTCAAGGCGTGAAATAGGAGGCAATCATACTGCCTCACTGATTACATCCATTGACATGCGAAGACAATCACTGAATGTTGAATAAGCGAGTATGACAAGATATTCAGTAGAGGGAATATAGCGGTAATAATACTGTTACATTACATCGCAGTTGCTTTCAACATTTAGTTACATTTGGATGATCGGTTTCACGTGTTTACGAATTATTTGGTTATTATTTCGTGTAGATTGACTTAAGAAGATTTTTTAACGTCTCTTTATAAACTCAGTAATTTATTTACACATACACGGCACTATCAGCATCACAACAATAGCTTAAATCTATCATTCAGAATTTTGTATCCACTATTTGCGGTTACGGAATAGGTCCGGAGAAGCACTATGCATGATCTAATATGATCTAATTTAAAGGCCCAAGGCTCCCTCAGATTTGCATCTGAGGGTCTGGAAAACATGAATTTATTTACGATACGACCCTTGAATATTGTTAATCTACGTTCGATATTGTGTAACTCTGATTAGTTAATAGAAGCTGTTATCGAAAAGAAGACTCGAATTTTTCTTTAAACTAGAGCTAAAGATCACACTGATCTGCATTCTATAAGGGTCGCCATTCGAATTTCAGCTTTGTAGAATAAACTGAAGCGATTTTAGATTTAAATCTGACTGGCAATCGAAAGCGGTGAAACTAATGGAAAGCTTTTAAAGATAATTGATAGTTTAATCAAAGGTAAATGTCGTTCAGACACGGCTTCGGTAAAATGGATACGATAATATTTTGGATCAAAAAGACGGGAGGGGGGGGGACTAGTACCCACGGTTTTATTTTACTAAAATACGAGTAAAAATATTTTTATTTCACTTTATACTTGTTTTTATGTTTAAAGTCTAAAAGCTACCACCAATAATTTTCATTATGAAGAAGAAATTGCGAATCAAACTGCATAACATGTACATCTTTTAAAAATATGTATAAAAATACAATATCAACTTACATCTAGGTATATCTGTGGCGCTGGAGCTACACTATTGCCTCATACCCCACGTTCTTGTCATTGATGTAATCAATTGTTTTGTAATATGGTTTTTATATAGCCTTAATTTTATTTCAGACCGGCTAGTAACCGGTTGGTAATTAACTGCAGTAGCGAAAACAATTCCCATGAAAGATTTGCCTACCTTGCATAGTCTTTATTTAGGTAAATCCAGTTTATTCTTATTTCTAGTATTAAATTAATGTTTATAACTATTTTTATCAAAATATATCTGTATTTCCTTACGTACATTATGTTTTTCGTATATGTATTGGCTATACACTGTCAAAAAATAGATTTTTTGAAACAGTTCTCAGAGGGAATCGCCACATTGCAGGCTATAAATAGCTCGTATTGCTCTCTTCTGCAAAATGAAAATAGAGTCAGCAACACTACTCCACACCAAAATGCCGTAAGACATTATGCTATGAAAGTAGCTGAAATATACAAGGCGTGCTGTGGGGACATCCGTTAACTGGACCATCTTCCTGATAGCAAATGCTGCGGAACTAAGCCTGCTAGACCAGGTAATACGAAGACCCCATTGCATCTTCGAGTATATGGTAATCCTCAAGAAGAAATCGAACACCGTAGAAAACATTTCATATAGTTAGGTCTTCATTTTGAGAATGTAAAGATGATCTTTGGTCTCTCCCTTTTTTAGAAATTTGAGGAATAATTTCTTAAGACACTTAATAAATAATTTGTAGAAACTATACAGTTTGGGATGATATGATGAGATGAGATGTATAAATCCGACTAGGAGGTAAAAGGGTTAACCGCTTTGGTCGAAGGCCGGCCCTCTCGCCTATTGTTCTTGAATGGAGCAATTTATAAGAATACAATTTCATCGGAATTTCATTGGACTAGATTTAATAAAATTAATACAAAATGAAAATAGGTCGCGCTTTATTTATATTATGGAAAATAAAATATATAAAATTGACTCTTTTACAATACATTCGATTAAAAACAATGCACATTAAAAATTGCAAGAAAAATTGTCCAACTGAGAAATATCCGATAGCCATTGATATAACAACATCCGATAACAGGTAGATAATAGAAATAACGAGACTGCAGCTCGCGACTATTCGAAGAGTGGAAAAAATGAAGAGTAAATATCCCGACCTAGCTCGATACACTCGATGCGGACAAATCCGCATGGATTTAATTAGAACGCCAACGATTCTTTGCTAGTCTTAATCATTCTTAACAAGTTCTTAATCGTTCTTAACGTGACTTACGGGAAGTGCGAAGTAGTAGAAATAGTCACGTAATGAAATGCCGTATGCTGTGTGCGTGTATCGAGCTTACTACAAACAAATGAACCCACGAGCAGGAGAGAGGTCGTCCACATATGTCTGCAGAACTATTAAGGGATTACGATTATACTTTTTATGATTTATATTTTCTTCAACTCAGAAAGCAGTACACGTTTCTTCAAAATTGAATTTGTAGTTTTGAACAATACTTACTGAAATGAGCTATAGATCTAGTGTCAAGAATAAAACGTTTGGCTCAAGTTTTGTTTTATCGTGTAAAAGTAGCAAACGAGCATGCAGTCCACTTGATGGTAAGTGGTCACTGCCGCCAATGGATATCAGTAATCACTTCCAAACACAATTAAATCATACCTAAGTTTGACCACAGATGCGTTGCTACTCCTGCGGGCGTCTCTCCAAACCGAAACACAAGAATTGCTTCACGGAGGATTATGAGGGTGAATGTTGTACGGTCGGCCAAAGAACTGGTTTACCACCCTAAGGTTGAATGCCACTTGCAGATTCATAGACGAT
>DWNR01000751.1:0-17797 GCA_018250455.1 Polygonus leo | reverse complement strand
CCCCCAAATTTAGTATGACCCCCCCCCAAATCTGAGCCTGCGAACGCGCCTGACTGAGCCTACTTAATATAAATAGATGGATATCGATGGTATAGCGGAAATGGTATATCAAGCTGAATGGACTGATTTGCCGTGTGAAGTTTCATGTCGAAAATTATAGTACGTATTTTACGTACGTACGTACCAAAAAATGCAAAGGTTTCGATTCTACATTAAAATGATTGTGTCACAACACTAATTCATTACTGTAGACGGCTTCTGTTAGCCTAGTGCTTGGGGTTCTAGTCACACTCTCTTATACAACTATGTTCTTCGCTCGCGCCTGTACCATATACCAGACGTATATGCTGTGTGGATTACCACTAACGATAGAACAATCGCTGCCGTACTCTATGCCGTCCCTTGCCGTCAAACACGAAATTAAATCAAATTATCACGAGCAAATAAAGCGAAAAATACGACTAAAATAACTATAAAACGTATGTAACGTAAAGTAACTTATTTACTTTAATAAAAACGTAATGAAAAACGTGTGATTGGCTGAAATTAGAATGAATCGATACACTATTGATTGATATAAATTTGGCAGTTGTACGGCAATTTTTTCAATATACACTCTGACTTAAAGTCACTTAATTTCATTACAACCACATCGATGGGAAACTGGCATTTAGGGTTCAATTATTCTTTAAATCAAACCACCATTAAAACTTTCTAAATGTTTATAGATATTAAAAAATCATGTCACATACGAATATTTTAATATTTTTTTTACTCAAATAAAAAAAAAGGCTCAGACGCATACTAAACACCTAAGTAGAAACTGTAACTACTAGGAAAAAACTAGTTACTTACTAGAAAATTTTAAGTAAAACATTAATATTTTAATGATTACTGTAAATGGCAATAATAAAAATGAAAGAAATGATAAATGAGAAATAGTTAAAGGTTTTAAAATATATTTTTATCGTATAAACTTAACAAACAAGCCTGCAATCCCCCTGATGGCAATAATCGGTCACTTTCGCCTATGAACAATTGAACATTAGTGATCATTACCAAGCATGACTTAATCGTGCTGAAATTAACCACAGATGGGTTACCAATCATGATTACTACTCGTAAGTATCGCTTCGTAAGTATAGTGGCGGTGATACCTCCCCAATCTAATTACACCAGTTCCACCACCTGGCGAATGAAATATCTCTAATGAGAGTATTTCATAAACTGGAACACAATACGTTAAAAATTTGTTCACATTTATTATCTTAAGGGCAGTCGGTAACTGATTCAGATTCGTTTATGAAGCCATTTTATTAATAAAATTTCTAACTTGTTTAGTATATCAGGAGTGTGAATTTTATCATTGACGTAGACTTAATTAATCCTAATCAGCTGACTTACAGCTAGTGATGGGCACAAACAGAAAACTATGTAAATTTTAAAATTTAAATAATTCTAACTTAATTTTATTTGTTGTTATGAGTAGTTACGAGACTAATTCAAGTTATAAGAGAATTTATATATATTGACACACATTATATAATTGATACCAGTCAGCTTGATATACCCCTTGCGTTTTACCTTGTATAGCTAGATATAGTTCTTTTAACCTCACTTTGGGTAACTTTGAACATATTTTGTTTTTCCACGGATATCTATACTATTATTATTGTTTATTTATTTACTCATAATAATAAATGTGAATGTAAGTTTGTTTGTTACGCTTTCGCGCCAAAACTACTGATCTAATTGTAATGAACTTTAGGAAAGGTGGCTAATTTGAATCATCAAAAATAAGCTTAAAGGGTTTGAAATATGGGATGAAGTTTAGTCATCGTCAAGGTAAAAACATGAAATTTTGTATTTAGGCATTGGAGAGGAGGTAAATAAAAATTTTAGATAGATATTTTACTTCCTATCCAAAGCCTTAATTCGACATTTCGACTCCGACGATGCAAAAAATATGATTTCCCGTAGCAAAATCTTCTGGCCTTCGCTAGGAAGGGTAATAATAACCTTATATCATCTTATTTGTTTCTTAATTAAGCAGTGTTCTTCTATACACAAATTTAGAATTGTTCTACAAATATATTTATTACAACAAGAAACTAGAATATTTGTAGCTCGATATTCCAGCTAAAAAAATTCTAGTTTCTTGTAATTAACATTAATTGGCTAAAATTGAACTGATATTCTTAACGAAAATTATGTATCCATTAAATTAACATACACGCCAGTCAACAATATAATATTTACTCCGAAATACCATTTATAAGTTACTACTTTGAGCGAGTGGAAATTTTGATGTGTAAATTATCCCTCCCATTATTTACTCGTATAGATACGACACTACTCGAGAAGCAATCGTAGTGCCATTTCGTAGACCCGCACTTCTAAAGCCACTCTTTGCGTCCGTGTAAGAAAGCCGAATTCAGCGGGACATTTCCACAATTATAACAATTTTCTCCTCGATCAATACCAATCTTCGTTAATGATTAGGTCATTGTGCCTATGCCCATTGCTTTTTTTTACGTTGTCAAAATTCGGAACGGATACCGTCCGCCGTAGGGGCTAGACGGCGGGTTATGTGAGGATCAACCCACTAAAAAACATACGGTGTTCCACCTAACCACTGAGTGGCGGAGATGCGGGAACATCATTGGCACACTTCCGCGACTCCGCCGGTAGCGTTTGGCCAGTGGCGCCGACCGCACCCTCCACGGGAGGACACGCGTAGCCCCCCATACCGTAGCGGCGTGCCGAACACGTGTACACCGCCACCTTACAATAATATTATGGCGGCCCGCAACCGACGTCCCATGTCGGTCTCGCCAGTCCTAACAGGGAAGCGGGCAACGACCGTCTCCGCGTTGTCGGAGGGGGAGCCTCTCTACTCGTCTCAACCTCAACGCGCCCGATGCCTGGGGTGATTGGGACCCACGTCAGAGCTGCTCTTAGCCAGATCCTTTCCCCCTCGCCTGTCCTTTATGGGTGGCCCTATCTGGCACAGCCAAGGGCACGATTGGGATACGTGAGCACCCCCACTACGCATCACTATGAGCAGGTGCTTATGGGGGGACGCCTATGCGCATTGTGCCCATTCTGACAAAGCGTCTTTGTATTTATCCCTCGAGCAGCGACAATCCTACGATCCTCCACGCTGCTTCATTGCTACTGACGTATTTATCAACCCTAAACGTTTGCACTCACATTTCTGAGGTTCATATCGGCATTACCTTGGAAACTAAAACCACTTGATCATTTACTGCTCACAGCCTGGTGATTCTCAAGCTTACTCTCTATTTTGATATACATGTTCACTAGAAAATGATGCAAAAGTTGTCTAGACTTTCTTTGTTGGGTATGTTTTTGTTTGGTATTGGACGGCCAGGATCTGAATTAATTGTAATAGAATCGTAATAAAATTGTAGAACATTGTAAAACCAGTACGCGTCGGTTTTTCTGGAGAGGTGTCGTCATGAGATCAAAGAACAATGTCTCATGCTGGCTGTCTCGCGACTGATACCTACGATTGTCCGCGCGGCACACGCAATGGTTAGGTGGACTAATGTCTTACAACTTTTATCGGGTATCTGTTTTAGTGCCGTCTTGAATTCTCTGATTAAAGCTTTATTGTCGTGTAATAATCATTGTATTTTACGGACCATCTCCCTATCGACCCTTTGAAATAGCATACATTGCCGTTCAGTTTCAACTTCCTCGTCACCCATTAAAAAATACCTGCAAAAACCGTGATTACATGTTCAACATAGGAAGTAGGAACCCAATTCGGTGATGCGCTTGACTATGAATAGCATAAGTTGGTATAAATCTGGGTTTAGTGGATTTGGTATGGTAAGAAAAATTATGACCAAATTACGAGTCGCGGTAGAAAATTTTGGAAAAAACACAAAAATATTCACAATTTTCACAGTGATGGCAACCCCGACATAAAAAGTACATTTTCTTGGAGCTGGACATCAGGGCTATCCCCAGTTAACGGATTATCCACTATTTACGACAGACCCTGTATATGTAACGCAGATAACGTATCTTGTACTTAGTAAAACATAGATAATCTTCAAATAAATTTCATTCAAAACTACAACAAGTTTCAAAGTTACTCAAAGTGACTGTTATATCAAGATCAACAAACATCCTGAACTTTAATTTTGTCCTGTAGAGCACGATGGCGTGACGACGGACGAAGTAATCTCGGTGTCCACCCTGAAAGGTAAGCAGCCAGCTGCTGGTGGTAGCAAGAGTAAGAAGACTAAGTCCGAGCCATCTCGTGCACGCTCCTCGTCCCTCCAGCGATCCTCGTCCGGGCAGCTCTCTATCGCCCGCGACCGCAGGCGCTCAAGAATGGACTTAGCTTCCCCGGCCGATCTGTAAGCGTTTACTGTTGTGGACAATGTGACGGTTTAGTGAGTAAGCATTTCCTATCTATTTCCGTCACACGACGTTAGCGTAACTTGAAGATGTGACAGCTAATACCGGGAAGCATGAAACCTGAGGCGTGGATTCAGCCTTTATAGTGAAGAACATTTGTGACTAGCACTACATGCTTATAGTGCTAACCGCAGACCCGAAGACCTGAGAGTCCGCCAAAATATTCATTGCTATCCTTGGCTGCTGTTTAAGTGTAATAGTGTCAGTAATTAATATATATAGCGGGTAAATATACGTGTATGTCGAGACATACAACGCAGTTGCTATATGGTATGAACTATGTATGTGTGATGCCTATTCGATTGTCCTCTTTATTATTGTTGCCAGGGTAAAGGCAAAAACGTACATTTATGTATTTATTATATACGAAATATTGTTATATTGTTAACAAACAGTGTAACACTATATTACTTGTTAATTAAAATGAATGTTTAAATAATTAAGCAATTGTCATTATGACATCTTGTCTAGAATTTCATTAAATATTTGAAAATGATGAGCAATTAGACGTTACGTTAATTAGTAATGTCCTTCGACGTGAAATTGTAGAATTATATCCTCCAGGATGTAATGTTTTATGCTGTTGATTGGAAATTAAGTACTTATTTTCTTCATAATGTTAATCGTAATATAATTAAGCGATAAAAAATTTAAAGGGAGTGGGATTAAAACGGACAAAATTGGTACGTTTGGGTAATTGGATTGGATAGAATTGTATTTGACGGTCTGTGATGGTAAAGAATGTAATGTTCCATTAGTGGACGTGATGGCTTTGGTGCGAGGTTTCTTAAAGAAATATATTAAATAACTACTATTAGATATCGGTTAATATCTGTAGATAGGAAGTAGAGATGGTATACCTTTTAGGCGACATAAGAGTTAAAAATACTTTGCCCTTGGAGGTCGGTAGAAAAAAGGTTTCGCAAAGACGAACCAGTATCTAACTAAAATATCTATACTATATTATTATATAATACTATGTGTGTGTCCTTTACAGTTTCTGTCTATATCCTTCTAGTAATCTATCTTGTAATCCAGAGTACTTGGTCACAGTACATTAACGGGTCACCAGCGCAATCGCGGGACCCGCAGTAACTTATAAACAGCCCTAGAGCACGTTAACTGTATAAATACTGTAGTTACTGACATAAACTAGATAGAGTACGAGTAATCCCTACTTATATATAACTTTTAAAGTCTAATTGGTGTTATAAATGTATACAAGTTCGTTTAGAAGTCAGTGTTGAGTGTCTATTTATGGTAGTTTCCCCGCGTACTTCCTGTGATCCTTCTTTTCATGCTGATCTGATTAGCATAAAACACGATCCTAAACTAAACTGTATTATTACGAAATCTTCTATGTGGTCCCAACACCCTAAGTGTATCCCTTCAACCAATTAATGTATGGCAATGAGTGTATATTCACTAATCTAACATGATATCTGTATTGCAAATCCAATGTATTTCTAATAAGTGTTCCTTGTTTGTCGTTTTGAATAAAAAAATTGATTTACCATTTTCTGGCGCATCGGAAACAGATCGCCATATACACAGAAATACCTCGTAACAAACCGACATGGCCGGCCGTGGCGCCGAAGGTTATATATAGGTGACGTTAACACGTCTATAGGTAATATACGATATGGTAGTTGACAGAAAGTTAAAGTAAATAGGTAGCGGGTAGAGTATTGTAGGAACAAATAGTTCGAGCTGTGGCTGCCTTGGCGTTGATCTTTCACTGTCGCAACTGTAGTTGTAGGTATATCAATTATTTGACACTATCGACGTAGAAACCATCCATTTTTAGTTACACGTCACGCGAGGTAGTAAGGACACGCAGAAACACGGACGTTAACAGATTCGTTGATTCCTTTGGATACAGTTTTGGAAGTCAATTTTAAATAACAATAAAGCTTAGGAACTTTATGCTTTGACACCTCGCATTTCGGGCTATTTCGCATTTCGGCTTCGAAATAATTTTAAATGCACGCGCTGCGCTTCACTGTAACACTGATAGGATATAATTATGTATAAGTCATTTTAAAGTAACTTAGGCTATCTATAGGGTTAATTACGGTGGAAGAACTTTTGTGCCGGGTTCGTCTGCGGGGGTACCACCGTCACTCACTTGGGCTGGCGCGTTCTGGTCCGAGGAGTGATTGGCAGGATTTCAGCACATGAGGCGTAACAACTAAGTCCTCGCAAAGTAGTATTAGCGTCCAAACGACCATGCCAAGTAGATGAGACCACTGATTCTATTTGAATGAGGTCCCACATCTGATATTGAGGCTGCTGTGTCCTGCTGAGGCGGGGCCGCATGATACGTATGCTACTTCTACTGTACATAAAACTGTTTCGTTATTTTAACCGGGTTGATAATGGATATTGCAGGATATGACTCTGAAATAAGACGGTGACATTCATTTATTTTAATGTAACCATTTAAACCGTAAACATATGTCCTCAGCACGGTAACTGAGGACCATAGTACCTCTGTTTAGAGTGAAAGCAATCCGCTTACTCTCTGGTACGTTTGGTTTATGAGCTAACGCAGGATTCGTCACGTTTTGTTAGTGTGACGACAATTTAATGGACTGCAGTCCTTGTTAATTACACAATTCCATACATTACAAGTAGTATCCCTATAATTGTATAATGAAAAATTTTATAATGACGAAGAATTTATGAACTTCTTCGGTATTTTCGATTAAATATTTAAAAAACTCACTTGTAAATAAATTTTCGGCATTTGAATAATTTATGTTATACCACGAGTCCATCTATAGATCACTCAATCGATAAAAATCAAAATAAATAGTTGAAAAAGAGTTTTAAAAACAAATAAAAAGGATAAAAAAACCTACATCGTAGATGAGTCGAATAGTTTCTTTGCAAATTAAAACTATTTCGATCTTCTTCCAGAGTAGTACGTTACAAAAATTCTGTTGTTGTTTATATTTTTAGTTTAATAATTTAAAATTAATATTCAAAAACTTAAATTAGGTAGGTATCACGATAAGAGGATCAGTGAATCATGTGCCATGTGCTAATGTTAAGCCAAGTACAGTAACTATTAACTTACGTTATAGAATTAGAATTAGTGTAATAAGTTATTTATTATATTTTTCATTACAGAATTACTTTTGTTACACCTTTGAACTAAGCACCCTGTGGTTTCAGTTAGATTTTTTTAGACAATAACGAAAGATACAATACATATGATCTCTATTTGCTTCTAATGTGTGCCTAATGTGTGGCGCGAAGAGTCTAGTGGGGAAATCTAATATTATCGTACTCCTAACGAAAATGAATTTAATCTATTTATAGCTCTGATACTATCGTGATCCTGTGCAAAAATTTACTTTTCTTATATGCCATCTTATATTATTTGTCCGAATCTTATATTCGTTGTTGAAGTCTTACACAGAAGTATATACGTTTTACTTTGTTATAATTTAATAATTGATTTATTCTCGACATCAAGAAGTTATATTTTGAATTACGAATAATTTTATTGTTATATTCAACCCGACACGGATGGATGGATATCTAATTTAAAACCCATGATATTTTTTCATCTATCCTTTTTGTGATGTGAGTTTATATACTTTTCTTTATTGAGGCACGCAACAATCTGGAAGTTAACCAATAATTAAGCGAACTTCAAGCACCCAACACCTTTCAAAACCTTCTCAAGACTCAGTTGATAAGAGCCATGTTATATTTATTCAATTAAGCCGCGGTGGCGAGGATCAACCAATACTCCTGAGATGTACAAATTAGATTAAGTGTTAGAGATATATATTTTGATAGGATATATTTTTATACAACACTCGGTCTTGCTTCCTTTCTCGCCATTCCGTCTTATACAATTATTGATAGCAGTATGGCGGTGTGTGTGACCCAGCGGGAACTTCTCAACAGGTCACACTGTCTCTGTCATTCGTGGATCTTGAGAGGGATTTGTAGTTTGAGTTTGTTTATTATTGCTCATTTTCGGAGTGTTGCTAAGTTTCAACTTACATTATATTCGATTTCAACTTCGTGTAGACTTCAGCATTGAATGGGATATAAATTAACTTTGTGTGCGCTGAATTTCGTCCTAAATCCGTTAAATATCAACGCCTACTTTGCGCAATTGTGTATCAAAGATCCAAATGAAGAAATTTTATTACGTTTTTTTATTTTCGTTGGATAAGCGTTCCTCGAAATTCGTATGATAAATCAACACAGCTTCAAGACTCTTATGATCATGGATAAGGCCACGTCAAATTACTAAATGCCGTGACATCTTACGGGGCCCTAAACTAAGTAGGCGGTGTAATTTAGGCTAAGTGTTACAGATTAATATTTATATTTCTAAGAGATATATTTTTATACGTTACACCGTTTGCTACTTAGTGTCCTCGCTGGCTGGCTTGGCTCAATTCTTGATAGCAGTGTGGCGGTGAGTGTAAACTCGTGATACCTATGCTATCCGGGTGTTACATGTCTCTGTCCATAGAAGACCCTAGGAAGATTTGAAACTGTGTTTATCATCTTTCCATCTCTATCCTGTTATTTCTTAGAAATGTTCATACAGTATAAGTATTTTGCTAAAAACTCTAAAAGAAAATTATTTTCAACAGGTAAACCAAATTAGTTTCTCACTGAACACAAAGATACAACAAGGTGATTTTGGGCATAAATAAGTCAGAACAGTTTACATGTAAGCATCCTAACAGCTTAGAGATGATTGATACCATCTACAGGTTTAAATAAATTCGCTGTCATTATTTGATGGTATATAAAAAATGATTTCCTTTTTATATTCAAAATTCAAAACTAATGGTAACCAATTTCGATCACAAGTGACTTGTGAACTTTTCGTAAGTCACTTGTTGCTTCTGAAAGGTTTCATTGTAGCTTGACTTTAAAGTTACTGAAAGTAACTCTAAAGTTAATAACATTGGTTTTTTGGATATTCTTTTGTATCTCTTTCTACATTTATTATCCCGAAACACAATCGATCTCATTGTGTTGCGGGATTCTATGATCACATATGTTTGATTGGTTTTCTAAATATACATGGTCTTCCAATGATTGAATTTGTAGATCATTTACTTCCTTTTATCACTTTCTTTGAACATTTCTACCCAAGGCCATCTGGAAGATATCGATATTCAGTGATAAGATTGCCTTTTGTATTAACCTAGTTTAGGTTAATTTATAGAACATGGATTTGATACACAGTTAAAGCACAGAAGTATTTGATTTAATACCATTTACTAATAATACTATGTTATAGGGGATCGAGGTATTAGAAAACTGTTAGTAATAGACATGAGAATTTAGGCCTCCAAAGGGACCCTTTGTGTTTTCTATCGGCGTTACAATTGTGGGTACTCTAGTAAACTGTTCGATCTGATGCCTTCCACTACCATCGTCACCTTTCCACCATCGCACCACTTGCCAAGGGATGAGGTTTCATCCACATCAGCTGGACTCGTCGCGGCTAAAACGGTTTACAAGATGTGGATTGAGCTTCCTCCCGAGGTATTACCGGTGCGCTATGACATAGGATTCTTCAACAGCGACGCGAAAAGAGCTCTTCTTCAAAGCCGTCGATGCACTGGCGGTCCCTCTGGTTCTGCAAATGTCCATCGTCCTCGGCGACCACTTACCATCAAGTAGCCCGTCGGCCTTATCGTTAGGCTTAGATTTGAAAGAAAAAACTACAGCTAACAACAGGGCCTTACTTCAGAGGCTTTAGTTTAATTTAATTGTTTGTGTATAGGTTTAAAGGTGGCAACGGAAATACCAAAAACGAATACCAAAGATATTTTTATTTTAATTTTTTATGTTTAATTTGTATTCGATTATTTCGGATTACATCTGACCATCTATCGTCTTCATATCTTTCGAGAACTCTTATAGAGGATACGTGGTATATCATAAGTTAAAACTAATATTACTGTGTTTTTATCAACTAACGCGTGATGTTTTACGTGTTTTAAGTAATGTAATGTAGTTCTAAAATTTCAGAGTCAAGTACCTTTGGAAATAATATAAGATGTAGTGTGACTGTTTACATCGTGGGTGGAAATGAGAGCGATTTAATGTTTTTTTATTTTTATTTTATGCTTATTTGTCGTAATTCATTTTTTGTATTAATTAAGTTTAGATAGTTTTGTATTAATTAGGTTTAGATTGTAAGAATTATCACCGTACTGTATGCTACGGCCACTTATCTTTCACTGTAAATATACTTTGTAATGATTAATTGGACTCAAATTTAGAACGAAAATGTAGGAAATATGAACCTTATGATTCGAAGCAGGTCATTAACATGGCTATATGCTGAAACAATTGTTAAGATATAAGTCAAATTACATTAGTTGTATTTTTAACTATTGATGTTGTCATAGATGTTTAAATGTTAGGTTATGTTCACCAAAATGACCAATATCATCTAATATTTAAAAAAGCTTCCCATATGCTTAGCATATTTATATATATTTCGGCGTTATATTAACTTAACAGGTGGTAAAGTTAATAAAGTTCGACCACCACCCTCATAATCCTCCGTAAAACAATTTATTGTGTTTCGATTTGGAGTGTCGTGGTTTTCGGCTATGCTTAGTCCTCAAGGGTAGCAACGCATGTGGTCTACCTCAAGTTTAATTTAATCGTACTCAGGGGTGATCACTAATGTCCATGGGCGGCAGTGACAACTTACCATCAGGTGGACTGCTTGCTCGTTTGCTACCTTAAGATGAAAAAAAAAGTTTCATCGAACCATCCAACCCTTACTAATAGAATATACATATTTCCGTAGTTTGATCATTTTCTTCAGTTTTGCGGTTTATACATATCACATCTGTTTTTACTTAATTCACACCTCTAACACAATATTTTTTGCAAATTGGTCATTTTGGGTGTTGATAATAGTACTCAAAGGCTACATACATGTTGAGGATTCCGTGGGTAAGCCGGAGTATTGTTAAATACTGTTATAATTTAAGTTTATATAGCAATAAGTGAATTTTAAATTACTCCTTTTCTACCGTAATGATCTGGGCTTAAGGATTTTAAAAGGCTTTGATATAACTAAAAACCAAGTCTAGTATAGTATCGACTCAAGACCATACGCAAGAATGTTATAAGACATCGTTTAAATAATCAATTATGGTATAGTACTGAAACAATGAGGTACTAAAAAACATTTTTTAAATAAAGATATCTTGTATACTCCCTTGGCTCTACATCTAAAAAAAGAGTAGGTACATTGGCCAGGTAGGTGATTTGCGAGGTGGTAGAACTCGTGTAGTTCGCCCGGGGAAGTACCACCGCCACCCTCATAAACATCCGTCAAGCAATTGCTTTTCGGTTTTTTTGAGGCGTGGTTGCCGGCTTTACTTACATGAGGCTAACATCTTAGTCCTCAGAGGTTGTAACGTGTCTGTGGTCAATCTCAGGTACGATTCAATCGTACTTGGGATTGACCTTTGCAACCACTATATGATGACGATGCTGATGAAGACGACAAAAAAAGTAATGTTATTCTTAATATAATAGCTCTCGCGTATACGGCCAATACGGTACCTACAATGCGGGAAAATATAAATGATCATTTATGATCAACATAAAAGCCAAGTGAAGAATCTATATCTTTCTATGAATAATTCATTACAATTGAAGAGAGATATTCTATTACTCATCTGGATCACTATATGTATCGAATCTTTACCTATATAATAAAATAACTGCACTTTGAAGATATTTTTATGAAATAAATTTGGGGAGTCTTTTAAAAGCAATAGGAGCTAAAACAACCATGTTTGTACGCGCATCACGCCAAAACCACTGCAAGAAATTAAATGCGGATTTCACAGTTATATCGCTTTTGGTCTAACTTAGTCTGGTGTGAGTTTAAATTGATGCAAAGCCAAGAAGTTGAATTATTACTAAAATAATTTCGTACTCCATACGAAGCCATGGGCAAAGGGTCATAATAACTAATTGGCATTTATTTTATTCGCCCTGATCACATATTCCCACGAATATGTATTTACGGATATGGAGAAGGAAGCATTATAAATTTAGTATGCAACTTAATCGCATTTAGACTCTAAGCGTAATTTGTCTTCATATCACAATAGATCATGTCTACCTACGTAGTGTCAACAGCGCAACTTCGTCTATATGTATGTTCATTTTAATGGCATTTATGTAACTATTCGTGGAAAATAAAAGCAAAAATGTATATTGTTTTTTATTTGCTACCTTCTTAACAAGTGTGGCGGGAGTACCCTCTTATTTGAAAATATTAAAAAATAATATTTGTTGGTGATAACAATTTTTAAAGCACAACAAAAAAAAATCACATACAAAAAATAATCTATTATCCTCGGTTCTTGTTAGTTAATTGAGATTTGAAACCCAAAGTTATTTTTCTACCTTTCCTTGTATTCCTGCATCAATATTAGTAATGGCACGAATTTTGGAATTCAATTCATACAAAGCCTTCAAATGATAATTATACACAAATCTGAGATATTTCCATAAAAAATCACAGTATGCTTAGTCTAGCGAGCGCGCTGACCGCTAAAGGTGAGATCATATTTACATAGATATCAATAGAGAATACTTAGGAAACGTAAGACACCATAGAAGAAGCTTGCTCTTCTCTGCTTAACTGCATGGTTGCTAGTAAGACTAACCATACTAAAAACGCTAGGTCTCGCTCTTTAAAATGTCTTTTCTTTTGCCCTTTAAAACTATGACCGCTATATAACGTGCAATTCCAATAAGGAAAGTTTCAATTCAAATTTAAAAGTTTTTATTCATTATAAGGTATACGCTTTATGAAAGTCAGTACAATAAAGAATAATAAAATTCATTCATTCTGCGCCGTTCCCTACATATTTCTGAATAAGTTATGTAAAATCATTCCATTTATCACATAACATTACAGAAATATATTTTTAGCAAAATATACCTATAATTCTATCACCACTCGCCGAAAAGTATGGTTTGAAAATCTCCATATGCGTCGGTGACTATTTACCATCAAGTAGACCTTATCGCTAGGTTTAGATAGAAAATTAAAAAAAAATGTATCTAAATTATAGAAGATAAAAACACTGGAACTATTTATAAGTTGATGAAATCTTCACGGTTTAGTTTCTTCTCTGCGGCATTAGTATGTTTTCGGCGTTGTTAGTTAATTACTCTCGTAAAAAGTTTTACGTTAAATACAGAGAAGGTCTGAACTCAGTTCAGATATACTACCAAAAGTATACAGAAGAATGAAAACAACAATAGGCGGCCTTGTCGCTTATAATTAAAGAAAAGTGATTGCGAAATAAATTTAAGTTTAGGCGTAGACGTGCATAACAAAACAGATCGCAAAATGTACATTATACCTTATAGTATAAAGTACTAAGATCTTAATTATTTTTTAAATATTCCAATATTTTGAGCCTTACGGATGTTAAGAGGTAGATAATTGTAAAGACGGATGGCAGAGGTATAAAGGAAAGGGGTAAAATGTAGAGTAGTGAGTAGAAGAAGATTATCAGTGAAGCGAAGTAGGTGTTTATGGAAATTACTTAGCGATATAGAGGCCTTTATAAGGCCTCTCTCATTGGTATTGGTATTGTAAACTATAGGCATGATGACAAATTTTGAAATATTCTTTTATAATGTAGGTAGAGAATTACGCTATATTTGCTGAGACGTGATGTCTCTTGCTCTGATTAGTGTTTCAGTTAACATGTCCGATTGCTGTATTTTGTATTTTTATTTCATGGAATATGTTAATAATATGAATATATTTATTAACTAGGTATTATTATAAATCATTTTGACAATTATTTTTCACATCTCATTCATCGATTTTCTAATAATGTCATCGCGCCTACTCTAATGCTAATAAGGGATTACGCTACAGGCGCGGTCGCAGACTCATATGTGGGGGGGGGGGGTCATACAAAAGTTTGAGCAAGTCACGCAACATAATGGGTAAATAATATGAATGACATTATAAAACAAATGGAAGTCTTCTATTTTTATTGCCAAAACGAATAATATTTTGAACGTCTGCAGTTTTATCTGGTTTTCAATACTAGTAAATGGACCGTTTTTAAAGGTTTTGCAATTTGACAGTATGAATTTTGGGGGAGGAGGGGGGTCATGACCCCTGTGATCCCCCCTTTAAACTGCGCCTGTTAAAGTATATAATACATGAGCTATAATAGCACTTTACAATATATAAGAAGTCGGAGGATCTCCTTGTTTCCCCTATTATTATTAAGATACGATTTGTATTAAAAAAATCAGTCATACTACCTAACTATTACAATGTAAACAAAATGAATGATTCAACTCAGTATTTATTAGAGTATGGCTATGTATTGGTAACAACTGACCCGATGACCGTCGTAGATAGAACTAGTTCTTCCGCTAAGAAACGACACGACAAATGTATGATTGTGCAACGCTGCATTGTCGTCCAATCCCTATCTTGTTCTAAATATAGGCATGCTATAGGAATGTACAGACCTACTGTACTTAAGTCCTCCACGAGGTTACCTCACGTGATCGTTTTGTTTCGTGAACCTCTTAAGTTGGCACCAGGTGTTATGACTCGTGTAGTTCGACCGGGGAGGTACCACGCCACCCTCACCCTTCGTGAAGCAATTCTTGTGTTTTGGTTTGGGGAGGCGTGGTTGCCGGCTATACTTACACACGAGACGAAACTCTTAGTCTTCAGGGGTAGCAACGTATCTGTAATCAAACTTAAGTATAATTTAATTGTACTTGGAGGTGATTCTTGACGTCCATGGGCGGCAGTGACCACCATCAGGACTGCATGCTCGTTTGCTATCTTTATAAGATAAAAAAAAATAAGTAAGTTACCTGTAAACTGTTTTATCGGTTTAAATTTAAACTTGTTGCCAGGCGCAGTTCTAAGGGAGTCACAGGGGTCATGACCCCCCCTTCAAAATTCTTACTGTCAAATTGCAAAACCTTTTTAAAAATGGTCAATATACGAAGATTGAAAACCAGATATAACTGCAGACGTTCAAAATATTATTACTCGTTCCGACAATAAAAATAGAAGTCTTCCATTTGTTTAATGATGCCATTCATATCTATTCTATTCTTTCTATACATATAATAAAGCTAAAGAGAGTCAAAAGTCTGTACATCGAAGATATTCGAAAAAAAATTAGCTGGGGATAGTTTTTAGAATTTTTGTCTGTTTGTCTGTTTATCTGTTTATCAGTTTGTCTGTTTATTTGACCGCGCATCACGTGAAAATGACTGAACGGATTTTGATGCAAACTTTACTAATCTGTTGAGAAGACCCCCGTCCATGTTTTAGGCCATAAAAATTCAACCCCAAAATGGTGGGGCAGCAGGCAGAGCCGCGGGCACAGCTAGTTTTTAATAAAAAAGGACATTACACACACGTACGTGTGTACGTTTCGTACACACGTTTATGTGTAAAGTCTGTTGTCAACATGACAAGAGGCTATTATCTGTCACTCAATTTCAACAATAATTAATCATTGCCATACACATATTTTGTTATTGTAAAAATAATGTAAATAGGGGAGGGGGGGGTCAGTACACAAAAATACTGAGTATAATAATAAGCATGACATTATAAAAAATGGAAGTCTTCAATTGACAAAACGAGTAATAATATTTTGAAAATCTGCAGTTATATCTGGTTTTCAATCTTAATAAATTGACCATTTTTATAAGAGCGTTTTAAGAATTTGGGGGGGGGGGGCATGGCCCTTATGACCGCGCCTGACTCGAAGCACTTCGAGCACAAGGCAACCTCTACTATTATATTAGCTAGAATATTAGAATAGCCGCTAAAATTTATGGCTATATTACTTCATATTATTTTATACAAACTTTTAATGTTTTATCAAGGCCCAGTATACACCTAATAAAATGTATGAGTCTACAATGAAAACACAAAGGTTAATTAAACAAAAGCCTAAAAACCAAAGGGTAGCAATCATTGCTCCTTTTTGTCTTTCTTTATATGTATTCGAAAAGCTAACAATGAATGGATGGATGAAAAAAGTAAATTAGTAGCTACGACTCCTAACAATTAACAATTCGTGACAGAAATACCTTGTGATCTTAATTCTATTTTATTATAAAATGAAATGAAGGTTTTTTTATCGTCTTAAGGTAGCAAACGAGCATGCTATCTACCTGATGGTAAGTGGTCACTGCCGCACATGGACCTTAGTGATCATCCCCGAATACGATTAAATGGTACTTGAGGTAGATCACAGATGCGTTGCTACCATTCAGGACTAAGTTGTTCTCCTTGCGTTTAAGTATAACCGGCAACCACGCGTCTCCAAACCGAAACACAATAAATTGCTTCACGTAGGTACCTCTCCGGCGGCGTGGTACCTCATCGGTCTACTTAAAGTTATTAAAACCTTTATGCAATTGAGGCCTGTTTTAAATAATTCATGAGTTTTTGGAAAGACAAAGATTTTTATGGAAAAATTTAGACAGGTATAGTCAAATCAGCTTTACCTAAAACCTTTCCGTGTATGTAGTGGTGTATATCCATACAATGAGTAAAACCGAAAAGAACCACGCTATCAGAGTAGGTTATCCAAATGAAAGTATAATTGACAGGTTTAATTGAAATGGAATATTGGTAGCATCGGATATAGATACACATCATTTAAATTATTTTGTGAAAGCAAGCGAATAATTTCCAAAACAAAGACACTCAATTACACTTAGTAAAGTGCCAACAATTTATTTTACCTCTATTATTTGTTGCTGCTTTCATTATCAACAAATTGCCAATTTGTTCGCCGGTAATTAGTGTTTTACATACATTAATTGTTTCCTCTGTTACCGTGTTAATTCTGTGTATATTCTGTCTATATTATGCAAATAATCGAAATTTGCGGAATTTTTGCAGTAGGCGTATAGTAGGTAGGTGTATTTTAGGGCCTTACGCACGTTTTTTGATATCAAATCGGTAGTGCACAAAAATTAAAACAAAAATATGAGACAGAATGGAAAAATTATTTCTGCGTCGTGTTTCTTCGTCGTTGCTTCACACTTATTGTTTTGTTAATTATTCTATAGTATTTTTACAGACTAAAAGATATTTGGCAGTGTTGGGCATAAATAGCTACAAATAGCCAAACAAATGTTCGACCGACTCTATAGAATAATAGATCAAGACTTACGCCCAAACCTCAGATGCATTGCTACTCATACTTTTTTTTCGAATTGTGTAGTTGCTGTTGGCCCTAAATGGCCTTTACAGCTTTACCGTATGTTTTGTGGCGCGCCA
>DWNR01000750.1:0-17797 GCA_018250455.1 Polygonus leo | reverse complement strand
AAATAAAATTGTATAGGGGCGCCATCTCTTTGTCGGGGATGTTAAACTTTATTTTAGGATCTCGAGTGGCACATCTACACCAGTATATAAGTGTATAATCTATGGTTTCGACGTAGACGTTAATGGACACATTTGTACATAATTTACAGATAAATAAAATAATATTAGACATCCGATTACTCTACGAATAATACAATACCAATACCCAAACATAAACGGGTACAGTTGAACATAATACTTAATCGGATTAAAAATATATATACCTACGTTATTTAACCGGGTACCTGTACGAATAATTATAAATTTTGTGTACAGTACCCGGACAAATAGGCTCAGCCTCAGAGCATCGCGTTTATTAATTAAAATAAAATACAGACTATATTTTTAATTGGACCAAGTTAAATTTCATTAAAATCAATTCGGTAGTTTTGGTAGCCCAGACAAACATCGTGACACGAAATTTTTATATTTAATAATGATACATGACACAATGTCGTCTAAAGTAAGATAAAGGTGAAACCGTATTTATTATCCACTTGAGCAATACAAAAAAAGATGGCAGGCTATACCAACAAACTCTAGTCATCGTAAAATCTCATTCAATTCGGGATCAGCGGGAATAAATTTTGATGAAAGGGTTCCTTTTATCGGTGACATGTTAAATGAATGAATGGATTCTCATCCCCTGGAATAACTGCGTGAAAATCCGTTGAAATATTGGGGAATGAGAGCTTTGTTTCGTTGTTATTTCGTATAATCCTTTGGTTCAAATATATTTACGATACATTTGAACCTTTTGTTTTCTTTATGCGCTTATTAAACAGCAAGTTACTGCTATATTCATACTAATGATACTAGAAGAATTTCGGCGCAATACGTACTAAATATAATTAACATAGTTTAAAAACAAAAAATCTTTAATATAAAGCCAATTTATAAGATAAAACTATTATTCATAATAACCATTGCGAATTTTCTAAAAAACTCACCAAGCAGACTCAATATTCAATAAGAAAAACCGAAAGGTGGTAGAAGTCATGTAGTTCAACCGGGGAGGTACCACTGCCACCCTCATAATACTTCTTGAACCAATTGATTGTGTTTTGGTTTGGAGAGGCGTGGTTGATGGCTATACTTAAATATGAGGCGAACATCTTAGTCCTCAGGGTTAGCACCGCATTTGTGATCAACATTAGGTACTATTCAATCGTACTCAGGGATAATTGCTGATGTCCATGGGTAACCACTTACCATCAAGTGGATTGCATGCTCGTTTGCTACGTTTAAACGATAAAAAAAAGAAAAAAATATTTATAAGTGTAGAATGTAGTTTATTTATAGAGATGTAGTTTATTTATTTACGATTTAGTTACAACTTTAGCTATAGCGATTACATACCTATTTGCACATTTGGAATCATACATTTTCCTACGGTTTTCCAATTTCCAATATTTTTTAATTTTCTAGTTAGAACCGAATCATTGAAAGGTAATACGCAGAAAAGCAATCAGCTCGCTAAAAATAGAATAATCACTACAACCTTATTACGCTTCCAGCGTTTACTAATACAAAGAGATTTTCCTAGAAATAAACTACTGCTTTATAATTTCTGTAGGGAATGGAAAATTAAAACAGTGATAGCTTAATGGTTAACACTCAGACTCTTTCTTTTTATGATGGAAATCTGGGTTAGAATCCCTGGTTGCAAATTTCCAAAGTAACGTGGACCACGTGTATCCATTTGTATTTGTAGTGTTTTAAAATTCAATTATCACTTGCTTATCGGAAGAAGAAAACGTCGAAAAGAAATCTACAGAATAAAAAGAGAAAAACACATTGCAAATGACCCATTCATCCATTTAATGCTGCATTAAAAGTTCCCGGGTATATCTTCGTAGTCCAAGGTCAAATGATAATTTAAAAAAATGGGACGACCTCTGCAACAAAACCTACCTAATAATAAAAGAACCATCAAAATCCTTTCATATTTGGCGGATTTATCACGTAACAAGCATACAAATGAATGATTCTCAATTCATTTGTATATTTCTTCTTTTTGATACCCGGTAGAAATAGAATGGACGAGTAATACACCAATACTTCAATGTATCTAGCTTAATCGATTAATCCGACCCTGATGCATGTAATATCTAACAATGTTGATGTACGCTCATCTTCAAACCTCTAATTAGCTTCCTGTTGGAAAGTAGATACCATGCCTTTGTTTATACGCAATCTGCCTATGAATTGAATTTCAGGCAATATTACTCTACGCTACTGTTATCTATCTTACATCTTGTCTGTAAACTACAAGAGGATTAACTGGAGCTATGTATTCCAGAGGAATATTATTAGACTAGCATTATTTCTGTTTCGCGCCACCTAAGGAGTAAATTTTCAAAAATGTTATAATAGATTGTACAACGATTATGTTATTCGTTAGGGTTCCATACCCAAAAAAGTTCGAACGGAACAATATTATAAAGGTTCACCGTTCATCTTGATCAGTATGCTAACATACCTCAATACATAATAATCTTCTATTAAATACAAAGTATTACATCCCTAACGTTGATCAATAGACTATTATTGCTCAATACTCAATCTTCTAGAAATTTCTCAGTACTATATCCAAACAAACAATGGAATGTACGAGTAATACACCAGTACTTCAATGTAGGTATATAACTTAACCGGTTAATCCGAACCTGATGCATGCAATACCTAACAATGTTTGATGTACGCTTATCTTCAAAGCTAGTCAGTGCTCTGTTGGGAAGCAGATACGACGGCTTTGTTAATACGCAATCTGTCTATGAATTGAATTTCAGGCAATATTACTCTACGCTACTGTTACATCTTACATCTTGTCTGTAAACTACAAGAGGATTAACTGGAGCTCTGTATTCCAGAGGAGTATTATTAGACTAGCATTATTTTTGTTTCGTGCCACCTAAGAAGTAAATTTTCAAAAATGTTATAATAGTCCCAAAGCTTTTACCAATTTTTGGGTAGGTATTGGAGGCAAGCTGAAAACTTGGTCTATACCTCTCCTAATATACCCCAACTCGGAACTGCAGACCTGGCTGGTGAGAAGCGGGGCTAAACGAACCCCTAAATTTTTTGATCACCTGGCAGGTAGAAAGTCCCACCAAAAAGAACTGTCTTTTTGGGAATGTTATTGTCTAAATTGTCCCCGATTAAATTGTCTGGCTTAATTTTCTTTTTATTGTTTAAACATAAAACTAAAACATATATAAATTACATGTTGCCTTAAATGTATTTTTTGAAAAGAAAAAAGAAAACTAGTATTTAAAAAAATTTTCAGCTTGCCTCAAATACCTACCCAAAAATTGGTGACAGCTCTTGGAGTAATAGTAGGTACGTAGTGTTGTAGTACGAGCTATTAGTTACTACAAGATATGATTTATAATTTATTATATCAAGTGTAATTTATTTTTAATGTTATGTAAATGCCTTGTAGCATGTTTTTATGTCGTTTGTGATTACATGTTGTGTCGCGGTGGTAGAACTCTTTTAGATCAACCGGGGAGGTACCACCGCCACTCTCAAATTTCTCCGTGAAGCAATTCTTGTGTTTCGGTTTAGAGCGGCGTAGTTGCGTTATACTTATACACTAGGCGAATATCTTAGTCCTCAGAGGTTGCAACACATCTGTGATCAAACTTGGTATGATTTAATAGTACTTAGGGATGATTACTGATGCAGTGACCACTTAACATCAATTGAACTGCATGCTCGTTTGCTACCTTTATACGATAAATAAGTGTTAAATTTGCTTATATTTTGGTTTAGGTCAACAACTCAGGACTTCATAATTATATCAACATTTAATCTTATATATTTTTTGAAGTTGCCTTTGTAGTCTTAAAATGAATACTAATAGAACTTAATCTTAAATTTTTTCAATTAAAGATGTAACTTTACTATTAGTAGGTCTATTTAATGTTTATCATTAGATTCTATTAATGATAATTTGCTTTAATATTACAGGAAAAAATATAAGCATTACAAAATTTTAAGTCAGAATACTTAAAAAAAATCGTTTCTTTTTTAAATCGGTATTCTATAATTCTACATAACATTATACATACATTGTTTTCATGTTAGACAATCTTAAAAATATAAAAATTGTCGGAAAATAATATAAAAAAAACAGTGATACCATTGACCCATAAACCATAAAAAATGTCTAAATCGGTCAAACCATTTAAGAAAAGAATTACAAACACACAAAGAAGACTTAAATACCAACCTATGTCGCATCAAACGGGTCACTTACCGCTTATCCCTAAAGTGACCCAAAACTCTCAAAACAATATTGACATAGCTATTATAAAACAGTATGTAACGTCTAATCTATTTGTTGTTAACAACAACAAAATGCATTGACAGTTGACTGACCGCAAGCCGAAGACTCAACATTTGATAACGTTGTGCAAGTTTTAATTAATTTAGCGAGTAATTGCTTTGTTGACAATGATATTGCACACAAAAAATAGGTCATTGACGCCCTAAAGTGAAGACATAAATATGTCCCAATTGGGACAGCCTCGTTTTTGGTGTTATTTGAAATGTGTTGCCTAAATTTTAGTTTTTTCGAGTTTCGTGTCCAGTAGTGGGACAATAATGTGTTGATATACGATGACAGATGAGAGAATCACATAGTCAATATCAATTTTGGGATATTTTAAACTAACAAATAATATTTCTAGATTTACAAGTTTTGAATGTAATTCTGTATGGTTTTTTAATAGCCTGCAGTTCGCCTGAAAGTCATCGCCGCCTATTTACAAGTCCAAATTCGATTGAATGGTATCTAAGGTTAACTTTAGGTACTGCTACCCCTGAGGTTTCTGAGGTTCGCCTCCTGCAGACGGATAGCCGGCAACCACGGAACAAAATTTTAACTTACTTAAAAAAGAACAAAATTCTATGTAAGTTTATATGTTATGTTTTCATAATTAGTTTTTTTATTGAATACAATTTTTCCACTCTTTAATGTGTTGAGGTTGAAGTTGGTTATTAATGTTGGGCTGTTATTTAGGGTACTACACATAAAAGGGTGCCAATGGGACCCTGATATCGAGACTTCACTGACCTTCCGTCTATTTGACTCATTCTTGGCGATTATTAAAAGAGTTTTCGATTTACTCATGCTTGCAAAGCCTAAGGGCATCCCAAGGACATTTCAATAATTTAAACAAGCGATTCAAATGTAAATATTCAATATTTATTTACAATTATGGTTCGGTGTTAAATTCCACTGAAAAACAAACTATTCTGTATAAATTTAGGAACAGACAAACATACGAGCATGTTTTTTATTTAACACCACCATGTTTGGAAGCCGTTAAGCCATATTTATTAGGTGGTAAGTGATTCTGTGGAATTTGGATTTTTCTAGATGTCGGTACATCTTATTGTTTGTACCAATATGTTTAAGGTCTCTTCCCATTATACCGTTTAAGATTGTGACCGTGCTCCTATGTTCGCTAACCTGCTGTCGTGTCAAAATAAACAGTCAATCGCGGATAGTATATGCACACGAAGTTTTACTAAAACTTCAATAGATGGCGTTGTAATTTATAATGTTCGATGTATAACTAGATGTCGTTAAAAATCGTCTTAGTATTTGTTGTTGTAGCGGTCATAGTAATCATACCATGGATAAGGGCTGAGTTAACAAGGACGATACACATTTTTTATGCGATCCAGTCCGCGAGTCACAATATATACGAAAATAATGTTTAATACTGTGTAATATGTAAAATACTGTATGTGTTGTGATGTACATTTTGTTTTGTGAAAATACAACCAACATAATTAATTACATGCATTAACGCATACCACGCAAATAAAGTTGTTTTATCTTACATTTTTTCCGTGTATTTTGTACGCCACGGACTTGATTGCAAAAATGGTCAGTATATGCAAGGTGGTAGAAGTCATGTTGTTCGACTGAGGCTATTTATCATTGCCGGCTACGTTTACACAAAGCATACATCTTGGTCCTGCGGAGTAGCAGCGCACATTAACCTCAGCTAAGATTTAATCGAACTTTGGGTTAATTACAAATGTCTATGGGCGGCATGACTAGCCTCCATCAGATGGACTACATTCTCATTCGCTACCCTTAAAAAAAACTTCACAGAATCGTCACAGAATGCTTGTCGTCATTAAGCCTTGGTTACAGCACGAAAATGTGAACCAGTACAGTGGGCAGACACCTTTAGCATGTCTTATTGTATTATAAATCATTTTTAACAGACATTATCCTTATTGTGTACATGTATCTTATTTTGGAATGAGTTCCTTATCGCACATTACACTCAGAAATACTGTACCTACTTGGATGGACACTTCACGACACTTGTAGCACGTGTTTGTGGTTATACGAGTATACTTATGTTATGTATATATCTATATATATAAAAGGCAAAACTGATTAACTGACTGACATATCAACGCACAGCCGAAACTACTCTAACTAGAAACTTGAAATTTGGTACAGGGGTTCCTTTCATGATCTAAGTGAGAACTAAGAAAGGATTTTTCGAAGTTGCGAGCAAAAGTTAGTATATACTAAAATACTTTAGACCACTTGCTATGTACTGTTGTTTAGGAGTATGTTATGTATTATACATTATTTTTATTTTGACACTGATTTTCAGAACCAGAATTAGAATAATAAATACAGTGCTAGCATTCCTTTTATACTTTAAAATATTCTTATATTATTTATTTGTGTTAGTTATTTAATACCTATAATATATGAACTTTTATATCGCAAACTCATGTAGTTCAACAGGGAAGGTACCACCGCCACCCTCATAATCCTCCGTGAAACCATTCATTCATTGTGTTTCGGTTTGGCGAGGCGTGGTTGCCGGCTATACTTAAACGTCAGGCGAACATCTTAGTCCTCAAGGGTAGCAACGGATCTATGGTCAGCCTCAAGTTCGATTTAATGTACTCTTGGATGATCACGAATGTCCATAAGCGGCAGTGACCACTTACCATCAGGTGGGCTGCCAGCTCGTTTGCTACCTTAAGACGATAACACACACACCTGTTATCGGAAAAAAAATTTGCTCATAAACAACTTCGGTTTGAAAATGGGTGTTTGACCGTACTTTGTACTCTACCATCTCTCAAATACTTCGATATCACAGAAAAGTATTTCAGTTTCTACTATTTCAGTAGTTTCAGTACAAGGTGAATGCCACCGCGCCGTATCTGCGAGGATTGGTGCTTATCTATCCAATAACCACTACAGATAGCGACTTGATGAGCTCGTAACGTGCAGCGAACATTTACCTGCTTTGTGGAGTAGCATTCGCCAGGCGGTAGAACTCGTTTAGTTCGACCGGGGAGGTACCATCGCCACTCTGATAATCCTCCATGAAGTTTCGGTTTGATGAGGCGTGGTTGCCGGCTATACTTATGCGCGAGGCGAACTTCTTAGCCCTCAGGTGTAGCAACACATCTGTGATCAAACTTAGGTATGATTTAAATGTACTTGGGGATGTTTACTGATGTCCATGCGCGGCAGTGACCACTTACCATCAGGTGGACTGCAGCGTTTGCTACCTTTATACGATAAAAAAATAACACCTGGTAATCGGGTTACCGGTTATAAAAAAGACGACCACCTCTTTTCTTAAGAAAGGGAACGCGTTTGCGGTGCAATTTAATTTTAAATCCTGTCTGAGGTTGACATTTTATGGGGCAGCAGTGATCACTTACCAGCAGTTGGACTTTATCCCCGTTAGCTACTTTTATACTATACTACCGACGGTATAAACGGATCCATTCCAACGTAGCAGTTGTTTTTAAGCAATTTCATAGTCATACGGCAACATGCTTTTTATCTATATATGTAAAAGGCATGACTGATTAAATGACTGACATATCAACGCACAGCCGAAACTACTGTACCTAGAAACTTGAAAATTTTGTAAGGGGGTTCCTCACACGGGTTCCTTTCATGATCTAAGTGAGCACCAAGAAACGATTTTTCGAAATTCTACTCTCAAGACGTTTTCGACTTCCACGCGGACGAAGTCGGGAGCAAAAGCTAATACTATTCAAAAGGCGACCAACTTAGAGCGTTATAGACCATGACCTTCGGATAAGAGTAATGTACAGTTTCATATTAGACTAGCTTTTGCTCGCGACTTCGTCCACGCAGAAGTCGAAAAACCCTTGGGGGTAGAATTTCGAAAAATCGTTTCTTAGTGCTCACTTAGATCATGAAAGGAACCCCTGTACCAAATTTCAAGTTTCTAGGTACAGTAGTTTCGGCTGTGCGTTGATATGTCAGTCAGTTAATCAGTTTTGCCTTTTATATATATAGATTTGGCACTATAAATTATCTCAGCTGATAATTCGTCCTATCGCAGACACCATCACGGTCACGCATACACGCAAAGAGTCCCAAATTCGATTCCAGAGACAGACATTAAAATCTATGAATTAGGTATATTTCTATTCTGGGTCGTGTTCGTGCATTTGTCTTGGGTGTGTCCATGACACCCACGACACAGGGAATCTAGTGTGACGTATGTATTGTCTAGTGTGCCTATGAATATAGAGTGTTATTTTACTGTATACATTATTCAGATTATCTAATATATAAAATTCTCGTGTCGCGGTGTTTATTGTCAAACTGCTCCGAAACGGTTTAACCGATTTTTATGAAATTTTATATGCATAGTAGTTTTATATTCATACCCCTAAGTGATAAGATAAGTCCGCCCCTCATTTTTTTTTTCGGATATTTTTTTGTTTTTATATTTTTATGATTCGGGATTGAAAAATACATACAACCCTAAATTTACACCCCTCTACCATCAACCCACATTTTTTTATATTTTTTTTATGGCTGAACAACGTTTGCTGAGTCAGCTAGTGTTCTTATATAAATAACTCTATGATTCAACTATAGAACAAAACCTATAAATATGAAAGACTGCATTATCCTCTAAACACAAAAGAATGTAGACTATTCTTATATCGAATAACACAAATTAATAATGGTTTTTCTCTTACATCAAAGAAGAAGCCAGTAATCCTATTGTTCTGCTAAAAGCCTGGAACCATGACGTCACGAGCATTTTCTCCCATTTCGTTTACCTACGAGCTCGACGTGTAGGCGACATATTGCTGCTAGGGTTGTTAATAGTAGCTATTATCTATACATATAATAAAGCTAAAGAGGGTCTAAAGTCTGTACATGGAAGATATTCATTAAGTAGTTGGCTGGGGATACTTAGAATCGATAACAGAACACGTTTCAACAGTTTTTAGATTTTTTGTCTGCTTGTCTGTTTATCTGTTTGTCTGTTTATTTGACCGCACATCACGTAAAAACGGCTAAACGGATTTTGATGCAAACTTGACTAATCTGTCGAGAAGGCCCCCGGCCAGGTTTTAAACCATAAAAATTCAACCCATAAAAGGAAAGGGGTAGCGGGTGGAGCCGCGGGCACAGCTAGTTATAAATATGACAGTAGCTATGAATGATCTATCTGCCTTACCTACATTTTTCTATATAGAACATTCACATCACTCGTATGAAACATATTACTTTCTTATTCACATGTGTTTGTGATAACAGATAGAGATTGCTACAAGCCTTAGTGAAAGTGTATGTTAAATTATCACACGTTATAGAAAACTAAGTCATACACTCAATGCTATGCGGGAACTCAAAAATAAGGATCTCGGATAGGTCAAAAAATGGATAACCTGATAAAATTTCGTACATTAAAAAAACTCATCTTACTTCGCATAACTAATGCACTGCATGGCAATTGTTTGAGCGATTTAAGTTCAGTGGTTACAAGGAAATTTCGAGAAGGAACATCTACAATAAACTATCTCTTATTTAAGTTTTTTTTTTTAATTGAATGTTTTTACTCGACTGCGTTAGGAGGAGGGTAGTGTTTTTTATTCATAAAGAAAAAATTCCACGATTAGCCAATATCAGACTTCACAATTTTTTTATTGCGTCAACAAAAAATTATAATATGTAACTACTTGTATGAACATGAAAAAACTATTAATTGAAAATAGGTTTTTATAGATATTATTGATTCTCAATTTATAAGTATCCTTTGTAATAATATTTTTTGCAGATTCTCCAAAATTATCTTTAATGTTTAGACGACGCTCAGAGACAATTTTATACAAAAATAGAATTAATTATTCCAATGTGTATGTATGTATGTTAAACTCTTAGAATGTAATGTATTATTTAAGAGTACTGAAAATATTTTCTAGAATTTGTGAATGAATGTCTTCAATGTTTAGTGAAATAAGATAATAAATTATAGTTGTATGGAGAAGGTAAATATAATAAATACCTATTTAATTTCATTTATCAATTAAGTTTCGTCTTGACTTTACATATTTTGGATTCATAGATTTTGGTTTTTGTAAGTACCTATTGCAGCTTGCGATTATTACTTATTCAGTCAATGATCCCCAATATTTTTGATTTTCATGGTCAATCCTAATGTTTTGATTTTGTGTCATTAACATGGCGAGATCAATTTAAATGTCTATCTTTACGAGTAAATGTGTGTAACTCTATTTTGCAGACAATAATTTAGGTCTAGTGAGGCAGCGGTCGTTAACCAATGTATTACTTTATGTACAATGTAAATGTACTGTTTTGGGAGTTCCTAAGTTAATTGTGAATTGAATCTTCTGTCTTAATCTCATAAAGTGGCCAGTAACGATAGAAATCGCGCTCAAACTACGCATATGAATGGTACCATCCGTTTATTTGTCATTCAACATTATTCTGTAAAATAAATTATCTATTGTTTTTTCATACATCCAAATAGTAACGAATGATTTTTCTGATGATGTGTAATACAAACAAAATGAGTCTTTTATATATATTTTGTACTAGTTTATAAAAGTAAAAATTGAGGTGTTTTGTATTGTACAATAATGTTTAAGTATTTTATCTTGTAATATAGGTACTTTACTTGTTAGTAATTAAAAGCAAATTACGCGAAAAGCCATAGTAGAATGAATACATGTGGTTAAATAAATTTTTAAATTCGCGACTTTCAGAGTTTTCTTTCTTCATTGATAACTAGATGAGTTTAGATAGCTTATATCAAAATTGTTAACTTTTCATGCGATAAATTATATAAGAACGACACACCCATGTTGGTTGTGCTGCATATAGAAGAAAAAAAATCTAGATATACATACAATCTTGATTATCTTTAGTAAATCATTCAATCTCAAAATGTTTTATTGCAAAAAGAGCATTTTAAAAATCTAATTTAATTTTATTCTGAAATGTCCAAAACTGGCATTAACAATAAAGTTTTTCGCTGTGAAAAGTTAACCTTCTCGAAATTATTTTCTGAAATTTATTTATTAAAACAAATAACAATTTCTTTTTTGTCTAATATACAATTAGTTTTGTAATAAAAACTGTAGCAGATTTATAAAAGTACAACACTACTGTATAGCTTGTATGTTTACAAGCTAAATATTTGTCAGGGATAGTGGTAGTGTGCTCGTGTCGGCTATTAATTCAGATAAGACTTTACCATTCGAAAGAGCTGAAAATCAGTTTATTCCTTTAGGAACATTACATACATACGGTAAAAGTATTACTCGTTTTTGCACCAACTACCATCATTATACCGCTGTTAAAAAAAAAAAAACAGAAACTTAAGAGGAGGTAAAGGTAATTCTAAATCTGAAGTCCTATCATCTCACCGGTAACTTAAGAATATTTTGACTAAAAGTAGTCTGTCATCGCAATTTTTACTCAACAGAAAGATAACTTTTTATTAAAATGCAAGCAAAGCAATATGTAGGACAGGAAGCAACGCCTGTTGTTTAAACGTTAGCAATTCTGTTGGTTTTTCAGAGGTGTTTCACTATTGTGAATAAAATTGTTTAAATAATTAGATTTATACGAACAACATCAGAGAAAAATGGTCTCGGTGTGGGCGCATAGATATTCTTAGCTTTACTTAGCGTGTATTGAGCCTTGTGATGATTATCACTAAGTACCGTACTTAGACAACAATGGTTTTATAATAACATTTTAGCGGATTTTAGCACCAACTAACCATTTTAATGCCGAGGAAAACAGTTTAAGAAATAAAAAACAAGTTCCATGTAAAATATTTATGAAGAAACAAGGACAATATATTATACATCATCTCTAATATTTGCAATGAGTTCAACTACAACAATTCAGTAGTTTAACTACAACAATTTAGTAGTCTGGTACAGTAACAACTTGATTACAGCACTATAGTAAATAGTACGTGTAGACTTTACTAATAAAATCATCGGATTTGTGTGTAAAAGTCTTGCTTCTTTTAGATCAAAATACATTAAAACGGATTTTAATGGACTAATAAATAATAATATCTTGGTAATATTTTATTTTAGCTAATTATTATGTATTGTGATCTTACAACATAACGGCATTGCAAATTCTTGGTACAGTATGACAACCATAAACTGGCAATGGTAAAGATGTCAATACTTGCCGCCAGTGGCGCCACTAGCGCATAAAATTTGTGCTATTGAAACTTAGAAGGCTACACTAAGTGCTAATATTTAGACAAATATTATCACTATAGACTTTTTTACAAACATATACAAAGTTTGTTATGCATCAGTTGACAATATTTATCATTTGGATGTAAGTTAATATCTACAGTTTTCATATTATTTTATATGGCCTTGATATGTTAATATTAGTAGTTTTCAGTTATGTTGTAAAGTGCCTCATATTTTCGTATTAGCGAATTCACGTATTTTATTACCAATACGTAACAAAATACGTAAGTAATCTTTATATATAAAATCTCGTATCAGGATGTTTGTCCGGGCTAATTTCGGAAACTGCCGGATTGGTTTTGATTAGAACTTTGTCCAACTTAAAACACAGGCTTTATTTTATTTCGATTAATGACCGCGACATTTTTTTTTGTCCGCGCAGAACAACGTCTGCCGAGTCCGTTCATATTTTGTATAATTTACCTACTTACATGTGCATACAGCACCAAGGGTGGTGAGTAAGAAATACCTCATTTTTCGTGAATGATTGTCTGTATTCAGTAATCACTTCAAAAGCAAGACTTTACACACCTTTTTTTAAATCTACCTTAAGAAATAATTGACAAGAGCTAAGTTATGCAGTATTCGAATTGTGGTCATATTGTGAGAATAAGCTTTCGGTGAAAAAGGGTAACATTTGGAAATTGTGAATACTGTGGACTACATTTGCGAAGTTAGGACAAAAGTTGAAAAAACCCTTCATTATACTTATTATAGACACAGGATTATATTACTATTTATTTAATTTTGAAGTAAATTAATATGATTTTGTAGTATTTTCATTAGATTTTACTATAACAAGTAGGGAGCAAACGCTTAAACCTGCTTATCTTTACTACGCCTATGGCACCGCAGTATGGTGTGATTATTAAACTTCATAGAAGATTTGTATTAAGTGGTACATATATGTTATTGATTCTAAGTACTTGTGGCCTGCTTGATATAAACCCTTTTATCACCGATTACAATGTTTCTAGGTTCTAGAATAAATTAAAAAATAATTTCGCGTTAACAATTAAAACGACTTATCTGCATTTTTAACGACAAAGAGCTTTTATAGTCTTTTTTAATACCTTGACGAGTAATTTAAGCATCTTTGGATTAATTAGTTACATAATACAATTAGAGTTCAAGTAATTGAAAGCTTACTAATCAGATTAGTTGATGCACTAACGCAGCCTGATGTTTTCAGGTTTTAACATAATTCTAATAGAAATGAAATGAATCATACAAAGTAGGACAACTAACTAAACTTATAGGCGTAGACGACTAGTGTGACCACTAGTCTAGGAGTTACGAAGACAAATCAAATTTTAATCTATTTAAAGCTAAGCAGGACGTCCAGAAACTCATACCGCTCCAGTGACAACACATTAGTACAATTTGTAATCCACAAACGACATCCGTACAAATAAATCTTGGAAACATTTTGGAAATAATTTAAAAGTAACAATAAATTACTTTTCTTTTAATCTACAGTCTATAAAATCACCTAATTTTCAATCGTAAAATATTTCGAAAATAAAAAAAATATTCTAAAAATCTTACATAGACATAATACTGAAAAGTATAACATTCTAAACTTGTCCGAATTACATTGCAATGTTCTCTGATACACGAAAAATTTGTATATTTAAAAGAAAAATAAATCAACAAAACACGTATATCAATAACATTATTGCACTAAAACTTTATAATTATTCTCCATAACTTAATAATAAATATTGCATAAGCGTTAAAACCACATTTCGTGAAGTAAAATTACTAATCTTAAAGTACTAAAGTTAATTAAAATTTAAGAACAATTATGTCAGTCCAATGAAAGTGTTACATCTATGATCTCATCCTACAAGCGACGGTGGCGCCGCCAAGTGACGGAAGAGTAAATTACCAAATATTGTGCTAACTACCGTTCTATTACATAACATTTTGACTAAATATTAAGTACGATTTGGTGCTCAAATTTAATAATGTAAAGTGTTAATAGTTAAAAACTATCATAGAATTATTTATCTACAAAGTTCAAAAACGTGCATCATGTTTAAATTATTTTTATCTAAATCTAAGGCAACTACGAGCATCTGAACTATTTAGAATATGGCTCGTCGATGCTTTCTATCGGCCCTAAGAACTCTCGACCGCACAACGAACAGAACTCTACAATTATACCTTACTAACTGGTAAAAGATAGAAATATTTCAAATAGAGTTGGAATACCTAATGACTTATAGAAATTGACTCTACCTATTAATATTTGAAATAAAACCAAATCTGTTATGAGATCCACTTGTCCTTGTCTAATAGCTAGCACGTCACATTTGAGTACGCGAGAATAAGAACAGCCTAAATAATATTTTTAACGATGAGTTCGTGGACTTATTGAAAAGATTTTTGATTTTAGATGTAAACATGGTGTAATTTTAATATCTTTATCGATAAAGGCCTTACACTGATTTAGTAATAATAAAACCTAAAATGCCGCAATATTGAGCTAGAAAAGTAGTACATATGTAGTATTTAGAATGGTATATTATTAGTATGTAGGTCATTCTTGCTTTCGCGTACTGATTTTTAAGAAGCTTTATTCAAAGAGCAGGTTCCTTCAAAACGATGACTTAATCCTGCATTTCAGTAGACAAATGCACCATTGTATGTAACAGTCTATAGAACTCTGGCTGCATCTACGTCTTCTCCGTGTTTTTCGTCAGCAACACTATTGTCCGTAATATTTTTGTTTCCTGAAAAAAATATACGTACATAAGTAATCGATAACATTCGTCATAATATCTACTAATAAAATCAGTACAAAAGAATTCGCTATGAGCTGAACATGATTCACCTCTAATTCTTATAAATAAAATATGAGTTAGTCTAGGAATTTATATTAATAATTCATGGCATATTCAATTACAAAAAGTTCAATTAACTTTTGAAGTCAGGCAATGGAATAAATAATGTCATTTTTATCACATTACATTGCCTTGCATAGGTGTACTCATTTGATATCGGATATCGGCTGCAATATCGATATCTAAATAAATCCTTTTCGTGGGTATCGCGATGTCATCATCCCCTCCGTTTTATTTTCTGGGGAATACTTCAACGTAATATTTGGTTACAAGAACCTATCTACTTTCAGGATTATTATTGCATCAACAAGAATAAATATTCTGTCAGTTCCATGTATAAATGGGCCCAAAAAAGATAAGTTTTGCTTATTAGTAGATAATATGAGGGAAATTTCATACGGCTTTCCTAACTAAAATGTTAAATATAACATGGCAAGTGATTGACGCGAGTATCGGCGTGGAAAGTGATTCGATGCAACCTATGCAAGAAGTGGTAGGTCTTTGCGTCGGAGCGACATCGCACGCCGCTGCCTTATGCGCCGCACAACACGCAACGTAGCAATATCGGAACATGTAATCCTCCTTCGTGTAACGTTACCTTAGTGTACAAGCGATCCACGATAATGTTAACGTGATGGGCATAAACATATAGCTTGCTGGTTTGTATACCTTTGCAAGGTCCAGGATGCAAGGGATCAACGACGGTGCCAGCGTGGCAAGCGGCTCGTTGCAGCCTGCACCAGGAGGCGTACGTCCGTGCATCGGAGCCGCAGAGCGGTCGCCGCACGCCGCCGCCGCACGCGCCGCACGACACGCAGCGCGCACCACTCGCGCCCCCCGACACGGTTGCGCATGTCGCGTTCGCTGTCACACAAATATAAACGTCTTCATTAAAGATATTCAAATGTAGTGTAGTAGAACACAATCTAAGGTTTCCCTGGCTACAAATAGCACGTTTTTGCACGTTATCAAGAGCACGGTAGTCGTGCTAGCAGTGTCTTTATAGGATCATAATCCATTACCGTCCTATTGCTTTATATTTTATTAGCCCTATTGCTATGGGCTTAATTTTGCCATGTACGTCTGCTCGTCCACCGCGCACGTAGGCGAGGCCGCTACGTTACGCGCGGTGCAGCTTTATCGAACCCCCAGCAAGACAAGTCGAATTCTTAACCAGTAGGCCTTCCTTGCTTTAGTATCTCTATAGAAAAAGAAAACTTATAAACACTTACCTATACAAGACCCTCTGTAAGCCAGCGGCAGCGCTTTCCCGCGCTCGCAGGCCGCTCGCCGCAACGCACACGCGCCCGCGTACGTTCTCCCGTCCACTGCGCAAACGGGCGAGCCCGCCACATTGCACGCGCCGCACCGTACGCAGTGCGCTCCCAACTCCGCGTCCAACACGCACCGTTTGTCTCCACCACATCGCACGCCTTCACAGCTACCCACTGTAAACACAAACATACATTAGCCCAATGATAGATAAAACCGTAAAGTTAAAAACGCGTCGACCAAAATGTGCATACACTTACAAAAACGCTCAAACAGTCAGAGACGAAACGGAGAAAAGGTATAGGAAATCATTTTCTTTAGGAGTGCGATAAGAATGGAATTCTTCACTAAACTATATTGCGCCAATCCTGTTATAGATTGCTAAAAACTGCTGCTAACTTAACAGCAATCGCCACACATTTCAACCGTAATTTAGTATAGAGGTAACATATCTCTTGCATATAATATCATTGCATTACCCACATTAACCTATCAAGTATCACTGTCGTGGAAATTACCCATAATGGACCTTCAGACCAGATAAAAACTTTATTGACAGTTTGAAGCGAGGAAATATGACGCCTAATGTAATATAATAACAGACTAGAAATCGGACAAACGGGCAGGGCTTGTAAATATACGACGCTTTCCCACTCGATTGTATCGTATTGCGGTTTATAAACCGACGATAGTTAGTCAAGTCTAGACAGCGATCAAGTGCAGGCACTTTAGCGGTTAGATTACACTGGATTTATCACATTTAAAATCGGCCGGGCTGCCGGTTTTGCCTGTCTGGCCGCTGCTGGCGGTAGAAATTAAAACGTATTTAGATAAGGATAAAATAATACATCTGGATATAATTCTACCTTGTTGAAATTCCGAGATAAAAACCAGAGCTTGGCACAGACGGAGAAAGTGCACCAACGTTTATTGGAAGTAGATTTTATGTTTTCATTTTCATAAGTTTTTACATACATACATACATATCTTCACGCCAAATCCCTAACGGGGTAGGCAGAGAGTATCGAGTGCCAAATGGC
>DWNR01000749.1:0-17798 GCA_018250455.1 Polygonus leo | reverse complement strand
TATACATATAATAAAGCTAAAGAGGGTCGAAAGTCTGTACATGGAATATATTGAAAAAAAAGTTGGCTGGGGATACTTAGAATCGATAACAGAACACGTTCCAACAGGTTTTAGAATTTTTGTCTGTTTGTCTGTTTATCTGTTTGTCTGTTTATTTGACCTCGCATCACATGAAAATGGTTGAACGGATTTTGATGCAAACTTTACTAATCTGTCGAGAAGACCCCCGGCCATGTTTTAGGCCATAAAAATGCAATCCCAAAATGGTGGGGTAGCGGGGAGAGCCGCGGGCACAGCTAGTCATACATATAATTTGAAAATGTTGAAGAACGTCACATTAAATTCAACACAATTGTCTGAATTTTATTCGAATTGTAAATCATACAATTTGTTTGAGCTGTTTGTTATAAATACGATGAGTAAGATGTTACCACCTTGTTTCAAACATACTAACATGGTTTGTTTTCGCGAGTGGCTGTCCAATTGACATTAAATTTGTATGTTGCAAATGCTGCTTGTCATTACTTACGTGAATATCCTTTCACGGGTCGACGACATTGGCGTCCTGTTTTAATATTTTTCACTCAAATAATGAACGTCCATTTGTATTCGTGAAAATTACTTCGCACCAATTAGAGGCTGATTTAAATAATAATGGCTATAACTTAAAGTCTTAAATGAAATAAATTGTATTTTATGTATGTCAAGTACTAAAAAACAATATTTATTGCTTTCTGTTTAGTTGGTCTTTGTTAAGATACTATTCAGACGTATTTAGCCGACATTATGTATAATTCGTCAAAATTCAAGCCACCGAATAGGATGGTATTAAACAATATGGATAAACCTATAAGAATTTCTTGCAGAAGATGATACAGGGTAGCCACAATACCTCCGCAGAATTATATGAGTTTTACCACCTCCCAAGGGTGAACCTATACATCCATCGATATGAAGACTTTCACTGCAGTTCACAGGCTTCCGCCAGTTTTGAATATAATTATTATTTATTTTATTGTTTTTTTTTCTTGCGTTTCGATTTGGAAAGCCGTGGTTGCTAGGCTATGCTTACGAACGAAGCGAACTCTCAGATACTTTTAAATCGTAACATCCATGGGCGGCAGTGATTACTTACCATGGACTACATGGTCATTAACTACACTTGTAGGATAAAAGAAATCACAATACTTATAACGATTAATCATAAATCTTTTAAATTAATCATATTCACTAACAACCGATTTTCAATACAGTAGACCAAGGTTTTAAAGTTTGGTGACAATGAAATGGTGATAAATAAAATATTTAAACTGTTTAATATGTAAATAAATTGGACAAATTCGTATCAAACTGTCTTGAACTGGGCATTTAGTCAACAGTTACAAACAATGAATGAAACAAAGCATTCAACTTTGACCCTACAACGTTACACCTTCTTGGGCATCGTCCGTTTCAAATAGCGTTCACTTTTATAACACCTGCTGTAAATATTTAATTTGTTTTAGATTTCTTTATACAAACAATAATAATAATCATTAATTTATTTACTCTTTAAGTGAACGCTTGGTAAGGATAAAATATGATTGTGTGCCAAAATCACAATTTTAAGATTTAGATTCTATCGGTGACCTTCCTTGTTTTAAGTGGAAGTTTTTTTACGTAATCTATAAATATATAAAAATGAATCCCTATTTTCCTTGGTCATGGCATCAGGCTGGTGTTCGCTAATTCTTTTTGTGTTTGTTATTGTCAGAACATTGTTTTTATTAGAAAAACTTAAAAAAGTTGCGCGGAAAAATAGAAAATTCAAAGCAACTTAACGATCATATTAACTTTTCTATTGTAACCATAGAAACAGAACTTTTCTATTAACAATATTTATAGTTAAGACAGGACATCGCCTGTTGGGTCAGCTAGTGTAATATAAAAACTTTTAACTGATGTAACAAAAGTAATAACGCAAAACTTGGCATCACACCACATCATGCCTTAATGCCACTTACAATCTCGCTGTCGCGATGCCGTAAACATGACATAAACGTACCTAACTCCCGACTAAAATGTCTAAACATACGCTTCGAGTAGAGACGTTATTATCAACATAATATGTTTTACGTACATCAGTTAATGTTTGTATGCATAGACAAATTAGCGTCTCGAATGCTACGCCGGCGACAGCGAAACCGTGTCACGCGCAGCGCGCAACATTAGCAGCGACATTCTGTAAGGAGGACGCGGAACGCATGAATATGCATGCACTCTTTGTCACACCGCTGTCTTGAACTCCCTATTCATTCGCTACACTTGACACTATATTACAGTATAACTAACCGAACTTACGAAGAAAACAACGTAATCAGAACATGCTAAGATTGATTGATTCGGTTTTGCGAATCGAATTTAAGAACCGACCGTGTTGGAGCTATATTCATTTCTGTAGCGGATCCAAAGCTGGTATAATCAGATTGAGGAAGACGAATTGAGTACTTGCATCTATATTTGATAAATAAAGAATGTAACTACAATAGTTCATACATCGATTTACCTTACGCATTTCTCCATTTTGCCTATATTGAAGTTAAAACTAAAATATTTTTTTATTGAAAAGTCATCTCTGTTAAACTTGAACATCTTAAACAAAAATATATTTTGTACTAAGAAACGAGGTATCTATGTGAATTGTATGACAAAATATTATAGTATCAACCCAACGCAATTTAAAGGTATTTTTAATGTATCATAAAAAAGAAAATCGGATCAGAAAAAAAACGCATTCTTGTGGTTTTGTAATTACTTGATCGGTTTACTCTCCTCAATATTACAGTGTCCGTGAACATGAATTTTACCACAGCTATAGAACTTAATGATTATTAAGAAAATTACAAAGTAGACCGATTTTATTAGGTGTATTAGCCGTTGCAGTATTCCGTTAACCATGTCATCTAGGTAAACTATTTACTTACATATCATTTTGTATATTTAAAATTATGTCTATATTAAATCATTAAACGATTAGTGTTTAATGTTTTCCATATAGTAATAGACTATTACAAATACTTATCAACTATGGATCATATGGATGCATAACTATATTCTAAAGGCGACATTTCATTTTTGCTTAGACGCATTAAGTGTATTTATGGCAAAATCACCAACATCACTCCGGTGTTTTCGTCTAGCCTACGCAACTTCTTGCGTAGTTCGTCAGGTTTCGTAGGGATGACCGGCCGAAGTTTCCTTCGATAGCCTTGGTCAGCGATCAGAAAGCTTAAGTCGCCCGCCAATTCTGCTGATTTGCTAAGACACCGCCTTGGCCATGTACTTCTTTGCAAAATAAGAAGCACTATTAAACTCTTTGCGGAGTTTTGGAGTTTTTAGGACTTTGCAGGCATAGACTAAAATAAACATTACAACTCACGTATCACGTCTGTTAAAACTTGTGCTTGGATCTCTGGCGATGAAATATAGCTGTCACCGTGGGTACGAAGCCAGGAATTCCCGTAGGCCGTCTCAGTCTAGACCTTTGTAGAGCACCATAGAACTTACCAAGCAGTGATTAGAAGATCCAAGAGCAGTGACATAACTATAGGGTGGCAAATCGGCAAAATGCCACGGCCTCCGAGTCAGAAGGGGCCCCGGTCAGTGAGGGCAGTGAGTATAGAGGATGCTAAGTTGTATCATTACAACATTTAGCTATAATTTAATTGCATGCATGCAATTTAATCCATAGAAAGCAAACTCAAACGCAAATGTGCATTAAAAACTCAGACGAATAGAAAAACTTCTTCTAACTTCGCCTGATAGAACTAAACGCGACGATTCATTATTAGTGGTAGATTCCGGCCTGAGGGTGGTAGCAAGCCAGGCAGAACTCACTAGAAGAATTTATCACCAAGCAGGGAACCTTCAAGTTCAAGGAACTAACGGCCAACCTTCAGTAGTGAAGAGGCACAATTAGAAGAAGACGGGAACCTTAAGGAATTTTGCCAGGTGCCAGTCAGTGGGACCATCGCAGTGGGGTGTTGAATGCGAGACGCTCCTGCCCATCAACTGGGTTGAGTCACAAATAGGTAAAAGAACTGATTATAATGTAATCATTTATAATCAGTAGTTTCGGCTGTGCGTTGATATGTCAGTCAGTTAATTAGTTTTGCCTTTTATATATGCTGAAATAAAGGACATGCTTTAGACATAGACATAGACATAGATTATTGTTTCACACCGAAAATTACACATACAGAAAAGCACACATTATAGGATATATGACTAAACAATAACTTTAATATCAATTGATATTATTTTTTTATGAGTTAGCCGAACATTCTCCTTATTAATTCTAAATTTTGGAAGCAGGTGCAAAATCTCGAATTTTAATCATTAGCGAACCAATCAACGCGAATATACATTTCCGAAATTTGCGACGTTACAATATCATCAGAACGGACACCTGCAAAGCGATCTGTTGTTATGATAAAATGCTGATATTATTTTGGTACAAATTATGCCACAGTGTTACTTAAGGTAAGTTCAGTAAGGTAAGTATCAATGCTGATAAGCTATTAAAACGCGACCTGCGTTGTATAGTTTTAAATAAGCTGTGCCTTTATGCACATATAGTATACGTACATGTAGTGATAGAAGTAAAAAAACTTGGCAGGTGTCGTCTCAAACTTGCATTAATATATGTAATGTCAATAGAAATTATTTATTTATTTATTTACACGCAATTTTTTGCTACATATGCAACTTGACGAATGTATTGAACAGAGATTAGTTATTCAGATCATTTTGATTTTATATCAGATCATTTTATATCGATATTACCAGATTTAAATACTGGTGGTTATTTTACCTAGATTGTCTATATCTGTATCTGGTCACGATTAATCTAAAACTTAGATATATCGTGTGAATGCTTTCCTACCACAAAAGGCATTTTGTAAACTTCATAAGGATTTAATAACAAAAAGTAAAAGCTTTGTAGAGGATACGAATTTGCACTTGATATGAAAAATCGAAAATTTTAGGGTTCCCAACCCAAAAGGTACCAACGGTGCCAACCTATTACTTAGACTACGATGTCCTTCCGTCCATATGCCTTAGGGCTCTATCTCGTAAACCATAATAACTATAAAGATACTTGAATTTTTTACAGATTAAAAATGTTTTTCATTCCCGCTGTAACAAATAATAAAAATAAAAAAAAGTTGAAATCAATAGTTAACTGTACTTTAAGTCTACTGATTTTACTAGGGATTATGTTCCAGCCACCTTATATCATTAACTATCTTCAAACGATGAGCACATTTGTCAAAACGGCCTTTTTGGATTTCTCTACATACTACTTCCTATACCCCCCTATTGCGGGGATTTTTGTACCACAAATATCTCATGTGCATTGCATGCTTTCAGACCGCCTGGATTAAGCTGTACGTTATCGATAAGTCTATATAGGTCTTAATTTAAATTGAGTTTTTAATATACAATAGATGTATTTGCATAAACTTCGTAGGGTTCTTAATACTGTGATTTCAATGCAGCCTTTATTCTACTCATATAGTCAAGAGGCTGCAGACGCTGAAATAACTTTTCTTAATAGGTTGTTTCGTAATTTGCTTGGTGTGGTCTGTGTCTCGGTCAGGGCCAGCCGGGCGCTGAGAGGGGGGTAAGTTCAAGTGAGGTGGGGGAGGGGAGGTGGTGCGCCCGCGCAGAGCGGAACGCTAGATCGTGCTGCACCGCCGAGCGCGACCGCTAAAGCACTGCCACTGCGGCTCTTGCGTTGCAACACCGCTTTTGTAACTAGTTTAGCCCTTCTATGAAGACCTGTTACAGTTCCTCGCTATAGAACTAAAATTTAAGTAAAGCAAACCTAAACTGTGTGGATAAATTTTATTCCGATAACTTCTCCCATTATTTAACTTAGTTGCGTATAACATACCTAAATCTAGGAGCATTTTTTAACCACGAGAAAACACGGAAACTGTAAAAATGTTAATGTTTAATTGGTAGCATATTAAAACGTCGAAATTAATTTGTAGTATCTACCGCAATTAAATTAGGCTACCTCATTAGTGGTATAATAAAAATATATTTGAGTTGGTTAGCCGTGTGAGCGTAGCCGAGTGCGAGGCGCGGCGCGGCGCACGTAACCGGTCGCTTTCGGCGCAAGTCGCGTAATATTATCGCGGCTGACGTAAGTGCACAGCGGTAGAGATACGCGAATTCGCGACGCAGCTTTTATTCAAAATTGACCTGAATCGCTGGCCTAATATCATTAAAATAACCAACGAACGATCGCAATTAAAGATAAACCGAACACTTAGTTTTATCATTCGAGCGAAAACAGCGTCTGCTCGGTCGGCCAGCGCCGATTTAAATATTTATCAAAATAATTAACAACATCCCACTTTATCAACCAGATGAAGCAAGAAAAGCAATTTCCATTAAGTCAAACGGCTAACAGAGGTCGTCGATCTCGGACCAGTGTGACCGGATCTCAGAGGAAACTTTTTATATGACCGGCGACTGAGTGTCATGTTTACTTAAGAACACGACCGACATAATTCTCAATCTATCATGCATTACCTTCTGGATGTGAGAAGTCGCGCTTACGCCAGCACCGACCATGCAGAATTACCAACTCTAATAATATCGTATTCGTCCACTAATCTTGAAATAAATACAAACAAAGTCATCAATATCAACCAATTGCTGGACCACTGCATAGGTCTCTCCCCGGGAGGTGTAACCTCTGTAAACTCTCCTCTTTCAAGGATGGAACCCATAAACATTCTTAATGGACTGTGGAGTTCATTACAATCAAGTGCAAAATAGTTCCAGCGTGTAAAATCATACAATAAAATCATCAATAATTTAAACTTCCAGAATATTGTTTAAAGACTTTTTCGTACTCGTAAGTATAATATAGTTTGATGAAAGAGTATAGCTAATTAATTAATGCTAACTTCGTCGGTGGTCTGCTGATTTAAACGGGATTTTCTTAAGCAGTCCTAAAGTATTCAATGGTTTGTTTTTTCGTACAATTTTAAGATTATATCGGAACTTTATTACATAAAAGAGAATGTTACGGGATATTTATTGTAAAGAATGCAATATACGTTCGTGTCATGCCTGAACATAAATTTATTTATGTCTTGTTTAATTTAAGGACTTTAACATTGATATTTTCTTTATTTATGAATTGTCATAAACCTAACAGTTTTTTATATGTAGAAAATAAGTTTGCAACCAATATATTGCACTGATAATAGTGTATTCTTACAATAATATCTGAGGGTCAAATGTTTTTATATCAGGAGTCCTGTCAGAAGAATATGTCTTACTTGAAATATAGATACAATTGCTAGTGTTATTGGTAGGAAATGATCAGGTATTTAGGTAGTAGAACCCGTGTAGTTCAATCGGGATACCTCCGGGTGGTACCCCACCGCCACCCTCATAATACTCTGTGAAGCAATTTATTGTGTTTTGGTTTGGAGAGACGAGGTTGCCGGCTACACTTATATAAGAGGCGAACATCTTAGTCCTTAAAGGTAGGAACGCATCTGTGGTCAACCACAAGTACGATTCAATCGTACTCGGGAATGATTACTAATGTTCATGGGCGTTAGTGGCCACTTACCATCAGGTGCACTGTATGCTCGTTTGCTATATTAAACGATAAAAAGGGTATTGCAATGGTGTTTCCGTGGGCAAACGTCCCGTAGAATTAACACGTTCAATGCAGACATATTACAGTGGGGTACCGTGACAACAATCAAATTTGGACTATGGAACGTGTCTTGATTAAAAATACATACATAGGTATCGAATACATTTAAGTAGCATGCCATTTTTACTACGTATGCGCGCAAAAAGTTACTGACAACCTGTCTGCTAATTCCAAACAGTTCACTTTTTATTGGTTAATTGGTCGTCATATTTTATCAATTGAATACTGACTGATATATTACAATATAATAGTAACATTTTACTTTACCTCCATAGAATAATTCACTTTTCTAATACACATAAAAATAAATTTCTTGCAATTTTATAGTTTTTCAGTCTAACTGTATACCGTTTGTTTTTGAATTTATGAAGATTACTTATCTTCTAAGAGTCATAAATAACAACATTATTTTTTATTTTCAATATTAAACACTGAAATAACAAATGGGTAATTCAAGCACGTAGATGTTTTCGTCGTGAACAGAACTCTTAGTTTCGGGAGATCTAAAATCATAATAAATTTCCTGCTATTGGAGCACGAAACTAGTTTACCATGTGACAATATGTTTAAATATATGGACAAAAATGATCAGACTCCCTTTCAATATAATTTCACTGACTAAACTCTGTGAATCCCGCTATATGACCCATACGCATTAGGGCAGTGTGTGTTGGTTATGCTGAGCAAGCTATAGGTGTGTTATACGTGTATCTGTGAAGTCCGTCGGCAGCATGCGCAAGCACAAATCGTACGGCATTCCTGCGCCCGCGCCGCGCGCCTCTGCTCCGACGGGCGCGGGAACGAGACGGCTTTCGAAGATGATATCGTGCCGTCTCACTCGACACGCTCGCACTCGCAATCCTTTCCTTTCTACCTGTTGCGCTATAACAAAAACCCGGTCCTTAGAGCCGCTACCTTACGTGAATTGAATGAGGATTGCGGGAGGCTACGGCTCGGCCCATATAAAGATAGGGCAAGGGCTATTATACATATACGGCGATGCGAGGCAAAACTCGTCGGGAGTCTTGGGGCAGTATTTACCGTGGGGATGCGTGGACAAAAAACGTTCGTATTTATGTGAGCCGATTGCATAATAGCTACTCGTTTGGGGAGCGCCACAAGTGCGTGATTTGTTTACCGATCAATTAGAAGGCATTTCTGCCGTCTTTTAGTTACGACCTTAGTGGAAAATTTATTAGACATAAAATTATACCATACATACATATAGCGTTTATTGTACACAAACACTAGCTAATGTTTAGGGTAGACATAATAACATTTGGATGAGACATAATTTTATGCCAGCAGGAACCGATAAACATAAACAGAAACTGACAAGTACAATTTTTTGCAATATGACAGAAAAATCACTGTTTCTAAAACGATATTTAATGGTCATTATAATACTATTTTGAGAGCTAATAGAAGTTTTCCTCGAAAAATTTATAGACATAACCTTTGCTAATAGATTTGATTCCTAATTTTTACACAATACGTACATAGACTGAACTTATAGGACATGAAAACCTATATAAAAATATATTTTGCCAACCAATATACACATAGGTTAATATTTGTAATCTAATACCAATAATGTTCTTTTATGCTAAATTCAATTCTTGACGTAGGTAAGTGTGGAATCATTGTGGTATCTTTAACATCTAAAGCATTCTCCAATGGGTCGTGACAATTGCGTTTCGTACTCGGATCGGAACTATTCAGCCGCAATAGCACAAAGCTTGCTCGTGACGTGGCTGACATTCGCCGGTCCGGTCCGTGATCTTGGCAATGGGCAATGGTGGCTGGGCGCTGCGGTGTGGCAACGCTATTCTTCTTTACCGCAACAAACAGCACACAAACCACACTCCGAGGTCGGAATATGACCCGTATTCAGTTGCCTTAAAGTTCAATTTCAAATATCAGCAATACATTTTACATCGTAAGGCGCCGTGAAGTAGAATTGCGGTCGCTGTACCCAACCCCTCCCCTGCGCACTCGCTCGCCGGCTTCACGCCGCAGCCTTTTGACAACCGGTATAGGTACATAGTTGGTACATATTATTATGAACATAAATGCTTGAGAATTTTCTGACGTTTAATTCACGTAACGAACCATTCTTCATAGTAACTTCTTGAACTCCCATCAACGGATTCGAAGCCGGCGCAATTACCTCGTGGTGGCGTTGATGTCTTAATAGTTATTTATCACACACAACTAATCACACAAGCATAACTAAAGTATCGGGAAGTAAAAGTTATAGTTAGTTACTTTGTGTTTTACTAAATAGTGTGTCTTATAAATCCATACACATATTATCATATTTCTTAGTCAGAGGCATTCTAGTCCTTGATAGTTATGACTTATGACTTAACGTCTAAATGTTAAAAATATAGTCATTTGAAAACAGACAAGCGCTAAGTTCAGTAAGCGAACGCAAAATGTTTAAAAGCCTTTTCTTGTGCTGCCTTAAAGTTATCGACGTACTGGTTAATAGAAAACTCAATCAATCATTTGGGCTGTAGATGTCAACAAACTTTCAAAGTGCCTTCATCCATGGTAATTGAAATTAATAAGATACATCGGAGGAACTAACGTAACGCTATTTCTTCCATCGAAGGCTCGTGCCTCCAATTGAATAATATGACTGTCCAGTTGAGTGTAATCACTCAACCGGTTCTTAGTATTAATACCATCGCAATTTATTTGCTACTAGCTTTTGCTACTGACTTGGTACGTGTGACATTATTTTATGTGTTTTATTATGGTTAACATCATTCGCTAATTGAATCCACTATTTATTTTTTATTCGAATATTGTTAGGTTCGGCCTATTTATATCTAAGCCATAAATTTTGTTTCATTTCTAAATGTTTATATTCTCAGAACAATGGTTAACTTTATCATTTAAAGTATTTGTCATTATTATGATGATATATATAAATATTTAGAAAAGAACAATTTATCCTGCTATTACAAAGTCGAATCATTTCAATTAGATAGATATTGCACGTGCTGCTGCATCTGTGGACGTTGCTTCGCAAAATTTATGTAATTTAAAGGATTCTTGGCTTTATTAGAGTTATTTGTAGACTTACAGACAGACACGTTGTTGTTGATGTTATAAGACAACAAGATGGTGGCAGATTGCGCGTGCTTGGGCGCAATCATCGGGAATGCATAAAGTGTACCGTTGCTTGCGATCTGTATCAACGACACACTTGAATCTCTTGATGCATCTGCCAAGCTTTACGAATCTTACGTGGCTCCTTCACTCAATTCAATTACCTCTTGGACTCTTAGCAATTGGTATGCAGAGCGAGAGACTTGAGCAACGATTTGAGTTGTAGATGCTAAGTTTGTAACGGAATGGAAGGCTGAACGTTCGATAAGAATAGTTATGTAAAACATGCAAATAATATAAATTCCTGCTAAATCAACTTTACAATATTCTTTTTGTTTCAATTTTTGATCTGTTCCACATGAAATTATAATTATATATTTGCTTGCGAATGACATATTGTGTATTTTCACTTGTTACTCACCAACTTGTTACACCTTGAATAATATTCAAGAAACTCTTAAACAAGTGGTAAGAATAATTAAACCCTAACAGAAACAGTCATTGAGGTACTTAGCGAGTTTCTACAAATAAGTAATGTATCCTTTGGATTGCCTGGATGAATGTGGCGTATTTTTTTCATTATTTATACATAATCGTATCATAAACATAGCAAATAATCCTTATTAGGGTTATTTAATTGAACGTGTCTTTTTAATCAACGTAATTATATTTTTAACACATCGCACGTTTATTACAAATCAAAATGATTAAATGAATAGTTTAAGAAAATGTTGTTCGTTATCTTTTTAATAATTGTGTAAGTATATTCATTTATATGTATTATATATATGTAAGAACTTTTAAATTTTGTAGCGACTTTTATTACAATGGCATTATTTAAATTTATAGGTTTGCGAGCTTCCAAAGATGGTAATGCACCCCTATGACATGCGCAATGAATGAAGCTGAAATAATGAAAACTATAATCTTAATTCAAAATTGCAGAAGCTCCGAGAGACCAGCAACATTTTCTTCTCTATTATGGTGATATAGTCAAATACAAGAGCTTTGCTGAGATACACACAATAATATAGTTTACGTCACCCTTGAAACATTCGTTGCGTACAGGTTTCCTTCAAAATTAACAAGAAAATGTCACTCTTAACCAACGCAACTGAAAGTCAACCACGCATAATAAAAGGGATTTTAAACTAATGAACTTCTTGCGGCGAAAATGTTTAATATAATACTGCTCTTCTTTAGTACATTAATATTATTTTCAATTTAGTATAACTGAAACATTAAAAAAGCTTATTTGTAAATAGCTTTTTAATAAATTATTTGACTTCAAAATGGACACTTTTATTTTTTTAACTTATCGATTTTAGCATAATTGATTACTAATAATATATTTTATTTTGTTTACTGAAATTATTTCAATTTGGAAACAATAATTTGAAGAAGAAAGAGAAATGGGCAACTAATATGTTTAAATCGTATTTGTACTTATGTATACTTATACTATCTACATAAGTATAATAAATAGCATTAATTTCTTCCACTGTTTCTAGGTAAACTCAAAAGAGGTTAGCATTGCCAAGAACTTGAAGCAAGCGGTGGCGCGGAACCGGCGGCGCATGCGCAGGCACAGGCGGTCGTTGCGCAATCGACGCGCACGCCGACTCCACCAATGATGTGGTAAGAGAAAATTACGTAGATCGTAGTAAAATATACACATATTTATATATAAGTTATGTCAATCAGGGTAACTATGATAGATTTAGGGCTGTATTCTTAAAGTGAACTCTAGATTGAGATTGATATTGTTTGCGGCTTTCAGTCCATTACTACTACTACTAGTACTACTAGTATTTATACCGCACTTAAGATCGATCTCTATATTGAGTTTACTTTAATAATACGGCACTTTGAGCATTACATCGTAATCCTTCTGGAAGCAACTTTTGTGTACCGGTTTTGGAGAAGCGTGGTTTTGCCGGCTTGTTTACACACGAGGCGAACGTAAAGGTAGCAAACGCGCAAGCAGTCCACCTGACGGTAAAAGGTCACTGCAGCCCATGGACATTAGTAGTCATCACCTAGTAAGATTGACACAAGTTTGACCACAATTTGCCTGTCCATTTTGCATGTCCATGGGCGGAAATGACCAATTACCATCAAGTGGACTGTAGGCTCGTTTGCTACCTTAAGGCGATAAAAAAAAACAAAAATCTGGTGGACTGCATGCTTGGTTGCTACCTTTATAAGATAAAAAATACCATAATTATTCAATTGTTAATAGGCATGATGACAGTATTAGAACTTCGATGAATAAATGGTATAAGTGAAAAATAAGATTCAAAAGGATTCTAAAAAAAAATTCAGATTCCTGTTTAAAAAAATAGATTATTAAGATTTTTAATAAAATAAAACTAAAAAATATTGCAATAGGCACGCTTAAGTTAATATGTCGCTAATGCTTTAACATTGATTTAAACAAAATTAATACAATGCAATGTACGTCACGCCTCAGGTAACGGACGCCATGACACCCATAAAATAAGAAAAATGAATGAATTGCGTTAAAAACGTTGTTTATTATTAAAAATACAGTATATTTTTCAGAAATTTTAGCGCATACCTACTCTGCTTTAAAGAAGGATATTTCAAAATTTATCATCATGCCTATTGATTAATTGTCAAAAATCTATGTACAAGCGAAGACACGATACAGGTTCGTATCATTTAACCATACAAATAAAACATATTTTGTGATGAATCAAATTTTACCACATTCATTTATTTCTTGCTTCGTGGATACCTTGATCTCTATAGATATTGAAGAGCTTGCACGACGGGACGGCACGATTCTGAATCACGTGCATTGAAGAGAGGAAAAAGAAATATTATGATACTTGATTGAAGTCTCTTTTTATACTTTAAATAATAATGTTTTGTTAAATGATGCATTTTTTACCGTAATTTTTGTATGTTATATAATGTTACTTAATTTACCTCAATTTTAATATTATTTTTACATTTAGTGTTGACAAGCGTAGAGGTGTTTACTGAATTACATATGTTTTAATGTAATACATTTTGTAGTGGAAATGACATGAAAATGCTGTTGGTACCTAATTAGAACATAAGTGTATCTAATTATAATTATAGGGTAGTATTAAACGATTTATTAAACTTATTTTGGTATATTATTATAAGAAAAACAGCATGACAGAATAATAATGCATACGAGAGAAACCGCAGACACTTTAAAGTCTTAAAGAGATGTACCAGTAATGTGGAAGTTGTACATTCTTGTGTAATAACATATTTTATCAATGTACATTGATTACTGTATCAAAGTCACGTCGAGGCCTGAATTAAAAGTGCTATCACGATTGAATAACTTTTTGTAAAAAATAACGAACCGTCTATAATGAAAAAGTTAATTTTATAAGAGTTGCGTTTTTTACCGAACGCAAAAAGCTTATGACGGTTAACGCAGAAAATGGCAGAAATACTTCCATTTTTATTTAGAACCCAAAAAGTAAACAAAACCGATTCGGTAGCACATTACGGTTGTTTTATTTGTTTTAGCAACAACTTACTGCCATTTTATGGGGTCGTTAGGATCTTTTAATATAACAATGATTTATGTTAGAGGTAAACGTTACTCGTACATTTAACCTTAGTTATCGATTTCTAAACAAGTATTTATTCGATTATTTATCATACACATACTTTTTATCATTAACACATTATTTATCATAAGCATACAAGCTTTTTGTGATTCTGTTTATGCATACTCGTGCGTTACATATAACTTATATCACGTATGTTCTTTATTGAACTTTTAAGCGGATATATCATAAGAATAATGTATAAACTCACGGACCTTTAAACATGAGTTGCAGTATTTTATCTTAGAAAAGATAAAACCGTGGTACTAATCCTTTAGAGGTATTGGGATTAGGAATTTTCAAGAATGCGCTAAAGAGCATGTAAGCTGTTTTTTGCAAGATCAATAAAATAAAGCGCGATTTTGAGGTTTACAAACACTGTGAATCTTTTAGAAATATATTGAGAGCTATTTTAAAGTTACCTGATCATTCTAAGGAAGTATAAGTTGCTATGAATAAACCAGTACAAGTAGAAGCGGAACTATTGCACTTTACAAACGCCGACTTAAGACGGAAGTATTATTTGACAAACACTTTTAAACGGAAAATATGAATTGCTTAAATTATTTACTGTAACCCCAGAAATAACAGAAGTAAAACCGAAAGCAAAAGGAAATAAAACTACTCAAAACAGTAAAAGAAAACATGTGATGGTGCGCAGTATATAACTACAAAGAGTCGGCAAAATATGTACACGTAATGAAATAATAAACTACCCATTTTTTTTTAAAGAACAATAGAGGAGTAGTTGTAAAGTTTATCGATGTTGCTTTATTGCATCTTTTCATAGATCCTGGCTTTGTATCTACACTTGAATACCCCTCGCTTATTGCTTTCTGTCGTTGTTTGTCTTCTTTATTTTCTAAATCCTTTTCATGATTAAAAAATGCCGACAAGGTTTCGTGCTTCATCTAAATTTTTTGAATTTTTGCGAATATGTTAAATGTTCTTTAAGGAAATTTACGAATATGATTTTTACAATTCCCATGTGTTTCCTTATAATTTACTCGTAACTCACTTTATTTTGAATTTTTTGTGATTCATTTGATGATTCGTTTGACACATATTTTTAAATATAAATTCGTTTCGGAGACGCTGTCATCAGAGATACTATTCGTGAGAATTAACACAAATTATTTATTTAAATATAATTACTTTAACTGATCGTTATTGTAAAATATTTTACATCTCAAGAAATACGTAAGAACAAATGTACACTATTAAGAACAATCATACGCATAACATTAATATGGAACTGCTTTTAAAGAGTAAAAGGTCGACATAGACAAAGAGACAATCTTATCTAAGGAAAGTACAAAAGTGCGGCATTGCAGGATTTATTGGAGGTTCGTCCATGTATAAGCACTTTTACTGGAATCTGTATTTGTGATGGCGTGCAGAGGTGGTTTGACGACGGTCGGCGCGGGCGCACGGGACGGGCGGGCGGCGCCGGCGCGGGCGCGGGCGGACCTGTTCGGGCAACGGTGTCGCGGGCACCGCACACCTACTGGCTCTCAGTCCTTTCGCAGCGGCCAACGGTACCGCATGTGCCGCTAGCTGCTCCGCACTAAATAAACATCAGCGACGCGAGGAAACTTACCGTGCAGTGTTATGATGCAAAATTGTGTTGATCGGTTTAAGACGGGGTGAATTTTTACAGACCTTGTGATAAGGACGAACAGGATTCCAGTGTTGTGTTAAAAACGATCGAAGATGCCGAAGATCTTCCTTATAAAGAAGCGGCTGCACGAGCAGCAACTCGGGCTTCAAGAGGGTCAGGAGTTGCTAGCAAGTAAAACAGACCCGCTTTGTACCGGCTCTCCTCTTGATGATGCTCCCATACCTCTTCTCTCAAAAAAGGATAAAGACTGTGCCGGTAAGTTTAAAATTATTCATGAACATAAAGACACCATTCATTTCATAAACCATCTTTCTTTAATTTTGTTTTAAAAGGAATAACGACGCAATTCAGAATGTTATGCATGTGTGATTTTGCAAATTGTAGGTATCTTTTTCTTTTTTCTCTCGCGAGCATGTCTTGCGTATTTTATAAATTCTTCATTCCTATCTATAACATTAAGCTTATTATTAGTTATTTTCTTTTCTTCATTCTAAGTCGAAAATAACGATTTATTTATTTGTTACTTCCTCCATAACGGCCACTTGTCGCCATAAAAAAGGATACCCGTGCTTGGACAGAATCCTGTTCTCCGCTTCGCAGGGCCAACCCATATCTACCTGCGATCATGTGGCACTTATGTGTCCCTAAGTTACTTTTTCCTTAGTTAATCCCAACCAACGGTCTCATTAAATTAACGGCATATTTTGAAAATTATTACTGTCAGAAATTTACGTTGCAATTAAAGAATCCGTTTTTTTTACCTGTAAGGTGGATTAGAGACAATATAGTTTTATTATGTTACTCTTAAGTGCCTTATAGAAGTAATATGCTAATAATATATGTCTATAAACATCGGTCATACCGTCATTCAATATGCTAACGGGCTCAAGTAGCAACAACACGTGAATCACTGATATAACTGTCGTGTATTCGCGATTCTGCACATGTTTGCTTACATAGATGTGCTAAAATTTTGCCATTACTGGTACTTAAGGAATATTCGGCTTCTTGATTCTAATAATAGATGACTATTACATATTATGTCTGACTCTTTTTTTGGTCAAAATTATTAGTTATTTTAACGGCATTCTAGTCCTTGCATACTTAACGTCGTATTATTACACCGAGTTTAACGTACAGGTTTTTGATTTCATGAATGTAGGTAAACAAATGGTAACTTATACATTTATATTTACCTAACTCTAATCAAAATTGTGGGTACGACTACTAAAGATTTACATCAAGTGGTAGACTCATTGAGCAATCAATCGCAATACATATATGGCGAGTGTGAAGTCGTCATAGCACGAGACAGGAATTGACCGGATGATGTAGGCAGCGAGGTGTCAATGATTGCCGCACAATGGCGCCGCTTCCGCCGGCCACCGCGCGCTTTGTATTTAGGTTACTCACCGCAATCTCAATTGTCATTTAAATATAATTAACTGTGCGCTACTGAATTTGACGCTCACATACACGTTAATATCACCGTTTGACTACATTTTTGTTTGATTGCTACATTTGTATTATGTATCGTCTTTACATCGTTCACTAAATACCTAACGCGGGTAAACTAAATATTAGTATACCTAACGCGGAATTTTGCCTATAGTAGCAAAATATTTGTACTCAGACTCGTCTTACGCTTTGCAAAATTTTGGGACCCCATGGAAAGTTGCTATTAAAAATATGACATACCATCGAC
>DWNR01000748.1:0-17799 GCA_018250455.1 Polygonus leo | reverse complement strand
GGTACGTAGTAAAATGGCCATGTTTATTTTTCTGCCTTTTTCTTTTTCTGTACTTATAAATATAATAATATCTATGGTATGCATAATACTGTGCTATTTATGATTGGATATGTAAATGGATATATAAGTAAGTTACTTAAAACCTGTGAGTCTTTCATTACTTGTACAAAAGTAAAGCAAAGCTAAAACAGTTTTACAGATTTACTTATCAAATAACCGTTAAAAAATCACTTAATTCGTATTTTAGGGTTCCGTATGAAAAGGGTTCAAATGGGACCCTATTTCTAAATCTTTGTTGACCGTCCTTCCGTCCGTCATAGGGCTGTATCTCTTGAAGCGTAAACAGTCTTGATTTTTTTACAGAATATGAATTACTATGGCTGCTACACTAAAAAACGAAAAATTAAAAAAAATATATTAATCAAACTATTTTACTCTAACTTAACGTACATTTTTCATTTACATCACTTGTTTCATATATTCATTCGAAGATTGAATACTATACTGCGGAAGATAATTTGAACGGAGCAAAACAAAACGTCACCGTTTCAAAACCTACACATATAGCCTAAGTTTTTTCACTAATTTATTTACATTGCCATCACGGTAATAAGGCACTTATGCACACGTAATAGCGGGGTTTGTAGCGTGGATCGCTAATTGCGGAAATAGTCAAAGGCTAGCCCAAGGCCATTAGACCGCCAAATGAAGGCAAAAACAGGGGGTCAAGGCACTCTGCATGACTAAGAATGTGAGACCGAAAACAAGAACAAAGAACAATACACTATAAATTCCCTATTACGAAATTTTTCGTATTACATCTGTAGATAACATCAACGTCTAAAGGAAGAGGTCACTCGTGCCTGAAAGATAAATACCAAAATATATTCCGACATACAATAAAAATACTCCCAGAAAATTATTTTTACGAATATTTACCAAATCATATGGCTCATAATATAAAACCTAGCAACTTTAAATTTTTAATTCTTCGCCCATCTTGTTAAATAAAAAAAAAACTTAATCGATACCAATAAGCTATCGGTTAAGCGAAAGGAAAAAAATAACATATAGATAGACGGCATTTATAACAATTGTCACCCCTGAGGCCTCAGTCGGCATTTCTCGTATGCAAATATGTTTTACAATTTGCAATTATTGTAACCATTAAATATAAACGGCGAAGTAAGTATTACAATTTAAAATACTTACTTCTTTTTGTGGCTACATATGCAGTATTATTTTTTTTATCGTATAAAGGTAGCAAACGAGCATGCAGTCCACCTGATGATAAGGTCACTGCCGTCCATGGACGGGAATAATCCCCAAGTACGGTTGAATTATACTTAAGTTTGATTACAGATGCGTTGCTATCCCTGAGGACTTACATGTTTGCCTCGTGTATTCAGCAACACCTCTCCAAACCGAAACACAAAAATTCAAACACGGAGGGTGGCAGTGGTGCTTCTCCGGTCGAACTACACGAGTTCTACCACCTATAACATAACAAATGACAGAATACAATCTATATTATAAACTAGCTTTTACCCGCGGCTTCGCTCGCGTTTTATTTATTTTTTTAATAAAAAGTATTCTATAACCTTACTAACACCTTTTAGAATACAAATTTGGACATATTGAGAATGTTGCAAAATCATTTTTTTTTACATCGTCTGAGTCGAAATGTCGAAAACTCTATTACAAATATTTATTTACTCCCTATCCAGTGCCTAAATACAAAGTCTCATGTTTTTTTCTTTGAAGATGACAAAACTTCATACAGATTTTCATCCCCTATTTCAACCCCTTTAAGCCTATTTTTGGCAATTTAAACTACCCTATCTTCTTTTCTAAGGTTCATTCTATTTGTGTACCAAATTTCATTACACTTGGTTCAGTAGTTTTGGCGTGAAACTGTAACAAAAAAATTTACATTCACTTTTATAATATTAGTATAGAAATATAGATTATAAGTCAAAGGTGTATTGTAGATTAGCATAATTACACGCACGCACACACACACACACGCACACGCACACGCACACACACACACACACACACATCTTCACGCCAAATCCCTAAAGGGGTAGGCAGAGAGTATCGAGTATTAACATAATTACATTAAATAATTATTACAAAGTGATTAATTAACAGTCAGGTACTTATTTACTTACTTAATCTTAATCATTATTATGTCACCTCTTCAGCAATAAAAGGCTACAAAGGGCACACTTAAGGCTAAAGAGTGCATAGCGTGTGGATCCCTGGTAGGATTTATAGATCTTTTCTGCCTTAAAACAACAATGTAGCCCTGCTGTGTTCATGTGCCAAAGTACTCAAACTTCTCCCCACTACCTGTACACGTTATCTGAAGTTGGACGTGTAGTAAGCTGCGGTGGAGAGCTCCTTCCAGGCCAACACGATGCTCGTACTGTACATGTGTTCAGTAGGTATAAGATGCGTAAATGTTTGCAACATGACAATCTCATGTAAGATACGTTATCACTAAAGATCACGTTTTCATGTATTTTAAAATATAATTTGCTTGTAAATGGTAAAGGGAATAAAGTAGGAGATTTAACCGAAAATAAAAGACTATGAGATAGTAAGTAGATTGGCCACCTGATGGTAAGTGGTCACTGCCGCTGATGGACATCAGTAGTCATCGCCAAGTACGAATTAATCATACCTAAATTTGATCACAGAAGCGTTGCTACCACTGAGGACTAAGATTTATTTTTATTACAAATTTAACTTTACTGGTAGAGCAACGTTAGCGAGCAACGCGAGCCAAGAAAAAGGTTTGTTTACCTATCCTATAACAATGTAATAGTTCTACTCTATGTTATATATTTTGATATATAATATATAGGCAAAAGGGGGACCATAAACTATAATAACAATTTTGTTTTACTATTTTTACATAAAATAAGTTTAATTTGAAAATAAATAACAGATTTCTTATAAATATTTTATTTTTATTTAACAATAACAAAATATTCAGTATATAAATATACAATTGTAAAAATATTTATAACCTACTTACAATGTTATACAAAGAATATTTAAAGTCAGATTGTACTAATTGGAAATTTTATACATATGTACAAATTATGTAAATTTTGCTTATTATCACTTTACAGACTAATATTTACGCAATTCACATATTTTGACCATACACATCCAAATTCAAAGGATCATCTAAAGCCAAATATAGAATGAGACTTTTATGAGTAAATTGTAAGGTTTCATATACGTAAGTTTGTTTTTATCTTCTTAAGGTAGCAAACGAGCGTGCAGTCCATCTGATGGTAAGTGGTCGTTGCCGCCCATGGACATTAGTAATCATCCTCGAATACGAATAAATCGTACTTGAGGGTGACCACAGATGCGTTGCTACCCATGAGGACTTAGATGTTTGCCTCGCGTGTAAGTATAGCCGGCAACCACGCCTCTCCAAACCGAAACACAATAAATTGCTTCACGCAGGATTATAAGGGTGGCGGTGGTACCTCCCCGGTCAAACTAAATGAGTTCTACCACCTGGCACCTGTATCTCCTGTATACCTGTATCAACCACAAAGATATCACCTATTAAAAATTATGCTTTACCAAAATGTGGATTATGATTTCTCAACTCGCTAAGTAATTTTGCAAAAGTACACACCAAAACCAAAGAGGTAAATTATTTATAGTCAAATTCAGTGAGTTTTAAAAAGTTAATTTCTCTTGTATATGTTGACCACTTAACAGTTTTCTTTTCTAAATTGAGCCTTAAGTTTTTATCCCTGAGTTTAAATGCTTCTCTTACAATTAATTTATTGAATTCATGCACATGTGGATGATTGGTGTATTCCTCAACATCTATCCATTTACAATCATTTACTTCTCTTTGTGAAATGGTAATATTTTCGGAAAGAGCTTTCAACATGAGTAGAACATAGATGTCAGAGTTACCATACATCATATTGTGTGTATGTCTGAATGTTATCAGTGATTGAAACTCTGAATCTATACCAGTCTCTTCTTTCACTTCTCTTACAGCTGCTTGTGGAATATCTTCACCTGAAATAGAACAGAATATAATATATTCAGATATGTAGAAAAAATATCAGTTTTTATTATTACAACCCATTATTACCACTGCATACAGCTGCTGCTGTGTTGGATACATGTTTCTTAGCATTTCGTTCGCAATAAGATTTTTTTTTGGTTCATAGTCCCCTGTGCAGGTCAAGTTGTGAATTGGTATTTATCAACCTTACACACCCTTGAGATTTATTTTGTTACAATATCGCGATGTTTTCAACTACTACATGAGAATTTAATTTTCAATATGTACACAATTTAGATAAATCATAGATGCATGCCTGGGATTTAAACCTGGAAAATCCCATCTAAACTGCTTTATAAGTTCTTATAATTGACATAAAAAATATATATATAATACCTCTTTCAACATATCCACCAGGCAGCTTCAAGTGATGGTACTCGTAATGTTTTTCTGACACAGCTAATATTTTATTCCCTTTGTTCACTACCAATGCACCCACCCCCAGATTTGTATGACACGGTGGTGGTAAGTTAGATTCTACGTCAGTCGGCAGCCATTTGTACATCATCACAAAGTCATCTCTGGCATGATGGAAATTAAAACTTTTCTATGGATACCAAATTATGTAAAAAGTAAACAGTGTAAAAATAAAAATACATAATATAAAATATATATTGATATAACTTATTTAAAATGGTACTTCTCAACATATAAAAATCTAATGTTCTCAATATCACCTGAATGATAACTTTTTGAAAATTATAGCTTATACTATATACTTATTATAGAATATACTGCCATCTTCATAATCTGTCACAAAGTAATTTATGTGTTTTGGTTAGTGAAATGTTGTTGCTACCCATACATGATCATCAGGTGCCAGGTGGTAGAACTCATGTAGTTTGACCGGGGACGTACCACCGCCACCCTCATAACCCTCTCCGTGAAGCAATTATTGTGTTACAGTATGGAGAGGGATGGTTGGGCTATACTTAAATAGCAAGGCGAACACACTTAGTCCTCTGGAGTAGCAACACATCTGTGATCAAACTTATGTATGACTCAATTGTACTTGAGGATGATTACTGATGTCCATGGGCGGCAGTGGCCACTTACCATCAGGTGGTCTGCATGCATTTTTGCTACCATTACACAATAAAAAAAAAATCACAATGCAAACATCTTAGTCCCAATGAATCTGTTGACCTCAGATCAGTGGTGTAATTGTTACACCAAGTTGCAAGTCAGCAAAATGCCGTGAGCTAAGGGGCTAGGCTGGGCCTAGCTGGAGGGGCCCCCATTCAGAGAAATGACCTTTTTTTTAGCAAATTAATTGCAAGTATCAATCATAATTTGCTAACATGGTATCACGTCAAGAGATCACATCAATTAATCTAATTCCAGAGAATCCATAAAATTTCCTAAATAAACCACATGTGGCCCGTAGCATTTGGTAATCTTGCTATATGGTTAATCCACCACTGGCAGGTCTTTATACAATAAATTTACCTTGGGCCCCACGTGATCTAGTGACTGCCTCAGAGAGAAAATTAACTGCATTTGTAATTAATTACAGTGGTTGATCCCTTGAACCCTCATCATCAATTGGACAAAGTTCATTTGCTACTACTTTATACTATGAGAAAAAACTTACTTTAGCTAAAATGGGGACTAAGTCTGAATCATTTATATGGACTTTAAACCACACACATCTTCTACCTTCATTGGCCCATTTCTGTAATGATTCTGAAATAGAAGTAAAATCTAGTAAGTCACAAAAATGTATAAGTTAAAGGTGTTATTCAAAGGTCTTGTTAATTAAAAACTCACAGCGGTCACTGTAATGGTCTGTTACAAAGAGGGTTCTGGGTGGTAATTGAACCCAGATAGAAAGCCAGATAGAAATTTGAATAATCAATTGATTGATTTTCTATTCAAGTCTATAACCCACAACACAGGGAATCCTAGTGGGTGGCTATGAGTGTATAAGCAGTAGTTACAATTATTTATTAATATATGAATAGATTTTTATACAAACCTTCTAATTTAATACTAAATTTATAATTTTCACATCTCTCCTTATTAGTGTCGACAGTAATGCCATTAAACCTATCTTTCTCACCCGTAAACGTGTGATTTATACAGGACGAGGACTTCCTGAAACTGAATGTATTAAAGTCACATTTAATTTTCGTATTAATGTGTGATATACTGTAATAATTTTTTCACTAATATGAACCAAATGTTTTTAGGAAATATATAAATATGCTTTGATTATGTAATGTAAATAATTCATTTTATTATTTTCTATTAGTAAAATTAGACCTCTATTTTATCATAATATGATATGTACATGACAATGATGATAGTAACATATTATGTTACTGAACTGCAATATTAATTATACATACCTTAAGTTAACAAGTGTTGCATAATTTAAAATACTTTTTATCCCGTAACGTGAACTAGTCAACATTTTCTATAATATTGTCATATCACATTTATTTTTTAAAAAACATCAAATCAGCAGGTTGACGGCAACAGCTGTAGCTTATTGTTCAGTTGTCAATGTCAACAGACATTTATGTCAAGACGTTCAGAAATGTATGAAGCTTGATCATGATATAGAGATATTGAGCCAGTTTTCTTTATATATTATAGTACTCTATGGAGTCTGTATTCTATGCAAGGAGCGTTAGAAACTTTAGGGTCGCTAATCCGACGATCCGAAAACTATTCCGAAAACGGAATCGGAACGCTCCCTTGCATAGTTTTTAAATAGGTGGAAAAAAAATCGCCAGTAGGATTAGGATAGCGGCCTCGTAAATGTAAAGTAAGTACGTAAAATTAATCAGACAATACAATTGCCTTTGCTAGCAATTGATATAATTCATTATAGATGTTTTTTTTCTTATATTTATTATAAATAAATAAGGTAATCTTTTTTGCGTGTAACTATTTTGTTGAAATATTATAGTAAATATTTATAAAGGTAGGCCAGAAAAAGCAGAATTCAAGACAGAATAACTCATGCACCAAAAGATAATGTAATTTTTGACATTGACAATTTAACAAGGAATCCAATCATATAGACAGATCAAGTAAATCACAAACTTTAAATTAAATTACGAGTCAGCTACCTACGCAATTTTAGACAATTTGCTAATCATAATCATTATTATTCATTGAGTAATGCTTTCGTCATTTGAATTTATTATGTTAACCGGAATTACTTATTAACCTTCAACATCTAAACTAATCATATTATGATTTATTGTATTCATGATTTGCCTAATAAATATATTTTATATTTCAAAATAAGTATAAAAAGTAATAATAAGGACAAATAGTTAAATAATGATAACATTGCTCACATCTTACACACTACGTATCTCTGAAGCATCTCACAAGATACCTACCATAATCTTTGCACGATATCCATAGTACATAGTCCTGTACGTGATTAGGAAAGATTGAAATCATTATAAGATACTCTGAAACGTACGTAGATAACAGTGACACTAACATCTAGTCAACTTATATACTAGTTGAAAGAAGTTTAACCTGAACTTTATTTTATTTTATGTTAAGTCATGTTATTTCAAGGGACTGTTGATAGATATAATGGAGTTACAGTTAATTCTCAAGAAGAAACATGTGACATTGATCAATTTCCATCACAACTCAAGGGTAAGTACTTTTTTTATGAGTTAGAAGTTGTATATTTTTTTACCTTTGTTTCATAACCTTTGTATTGTTATTTCTTGAAATTATTGTAACTTTTAAAGTATATTTGAGCGATAAGTAAATAATTTTTAGGGTTCCATACTTAAAAGGGTAAAAAGGGGTCCCTATTACTGAGACTGCTCTCTGTCTGTGACCAGGCTGTATCTCATCAACCATGATAGCTAGACAAAGTTTAACAGATGTCTATGTCTGTTGCCATTTTAACAAAAACACTACAAACAGGATAAAATAAATATTTAAGTGTTGCTCCCATAGAGCAAATATGATTTTTTGGTGTTTTTATACATATATAGATAACTAGCTTTCCGCCCGCGGCTTCACCCGCGTGGAATTCGGTTATATCGCTCGACATGATAAGTAGTAGCCTATTTCTTTTCCAAGGTCTAGACTATTTATCAAAATTGGACAATTGAACAATCTTACATGATTTTATGTTTGACAATAAGGAACTTCCATACCAACTTTCATCCCCTATTTCAACCCCTTCTACCCTTTTTTTCGCGATAAAAAGTATCCTATGTCCTTTCCCAAGTTCAGGTATATCTTCATACCAAATTTCATCAAAATCGGTTCAGTGGTTTAGGAGTGAAAGCGTAACAGACAGACAGACAGACTGACAGACAGAGTTACATTCCCATTTATAATATTAGTAGGGATGATATTGAATCCTTTATGTGGGAGTCCAACACATACTTAGATAGTTTTAATATGCTATGTGAGTCCTTGTGTGTTATACCTTGTTGTGTAGTTATACCTTGGTCATATTTCAGGCTATTCGCTAATAATGAGTGGGTACTGTAAATAATATTTTTACACTAGTTCTCGAAATCCTGTGAATTTCCATAAAATCTCTAAAATTAATTTAGATATTTTTTATTTACAGACTCCTTGAATAATTGGGAAAATGAGAAGAAGCGATGCATATGGTTTAAAGTCAATATCAATGACTCAGCCTGGGTTCCTATACTTTCAAATGTAAATATGTTTCTTGAATATTTAGCTTTTTATATAATTAATGAAATGTATTTACTAACATTAGTAATAACTATTATTTTGTGGAAAATGTTGTTCCATCATATAAATTACAATAGATAAAAAATAAATTCAGTGTGTGCTACTTTTTTTGGAAAAAAAAATATAGCCTATATTACTTGACGATAATGTAGCTTCCTATCAGTCAAATAATTTTTAAAATCAGTTCAGTATTTTTTAATTATATTCAATACAAACAAACAAATTTTATAATATTAATCTAGATTATCAATATGATGGTATATCACCTTATATATTTTGCAGGAAGGTTTCAACTTTCATCATTCCAGAGATAATTTTGTGATGATGTACAAATGGCTGCCGAAAAACAGTCCATGCAATCTGCCACCAGCATGCCATACCAACTTAGGAGTTGGTGGATTAGTGTTTAATGACCATAATCAAATATTAGTTGTAACTGAGCAGCATTTCGAATATCCCCACTGGAAACTTCCCGGGGGTTATGTGGAAAGAGGTATTATTAATAGTTTGTTTAATTTATAAGTTCTTAAATGATATTCATAAAATATATTTTACTTTATGAACAAATAAATCATAAGTCAATGATATCAATGCTGCAACTTACTTAAACTTTACTAACTGTAAAAACATCAGTAATAATAGTGCCAAACAGGAATTACGTTAACAATTCCTGAAAGACAGATATCTTAATGCTAATATAACTATTTCTACACCACAGGTGAAGATATCAAAGATGCAGCAATCAGAGAAGTGAAAGAGGAGACTGGAGTGGACGCTGTGTATGAATCCATGGTGACACTAAGGCATACACACAATGCCATGTTTGGCAATTCCGATATATATGTAGTGGTGATGCTAAAGGCAGCATCTACTGATATTACAAAATCTGAAAATGAAATTAAAGATTGCCAGTGGATGGACATTGATGAGTTCTTAAAACATCCACATGTACATGAATTTAACAGGTTTATAGTAAATCAAGCCTTAGATCTAAAAAATCGTAGACTCGTTATGAAGCTTGAGAAGCGTAAAGTAAAAATCTCAACATGGTCTAGAGACATTACATCTCTTATTTTAGAAGATCTACAACAAGAAGCCTAGGAAGAAAATACTTGTAATTTACAATACGTAATTACGATAAAGAAAAGCTAGTTGTAAATAATGTAAAGATAAATTGATAATAGGTTGATATGTATATATCTTTATAACTAAATATACAAATATCTAATATCTGCTTCAAGTTTGCTAATAACCTTTAAAATGTCAGAAAATCAGGCACTAAAGACAAAAAAAGAAAAAAATCATTAAAACATTTTATTAAGTAACTTAGGTACCTAAAGTACATTTAATATTAATGTATAACAATGCAAACTGTTAATTAAAAAAACAGGAAGTAATAGTGTAACACGAGCGCAATTCACCATTTTTATATACTTATAAAGCCTCCTCCAAACACCACTATCAATAATTTTATTCATTAATTAACAATAAACAATTCTGTTGTTTGCTTTGCAATATAACAATATACAATTTAACAAGACAATAATCAAAATCTAAAGGATAATTTAATACATATTGCATGCTGAGAACGAAAGTGACCTAGTGTTTTTTGGGTAATGAAAAAAGGAGGTAAGCTATTTAAATAGACAATTTTTGTGTCCCATAAAAACCTACTTATTTTAATGTTAATTATTAAATGAGTGTTACTTAATAATCTTTTTACTATTGGGTTTCAAATTTAATAATTGTTTGAATAATTAACATAATGGCTACTATTTAAAAAAAATCAGAAAAAATGTAACTTTAGTACTGAAATAAAGGATATCATTAGTGTACCGTAAAACATTGTCTAGTGGAATTAAGTCAGTTTTTATTCAGGTGGTAAAGCATATCTTTTTACGTACGTTTTTTGGTCAAATTCGATTTCTATAAATTTTGTATTCGGTCATTTTCATTCTCAGCATGTAATATAGATACAGAAATACAAATAATGCTGATATTTTACATGTGACTTAAGATCATAACAAACTTGAGAGAGACAAGTAGCACATTCAATAGGGTTATTGTAACAGATGAGTATTATTGTAATATTTTTTGTAAAAGTTGTAATATATTTTGTAAATACAGGATTGTGGAAATATTGAGTATAATAAATATGTTGATTATTTATACACATTTGTTTTCTTCTTTTTGTATGTAACTAAATAAGTTTATATTAAATATGGTTATTGTTCATACAAGATCAGGATCAAGAAGATGCCTCATGTGATTTATTCATTACATTAATTTAGAGCATATGCATGCATGTTACAATGACAGGGAAAATAGGATTAACGTCATCCAGCATCACTTCATAAATTTAAGGTATATTGACTATTGAATGCCGAGTTGTTGCCAATTATGAATTTATGTACCATATACTGAGTTCTTAATATGGCATATATATTAAAATTTAAAAGTTCTAATAGAGTATCTTAAGTGTTTCGTAAAAGGTTGTAAAAGTAGTAATCTTGCTAATGTAACATGGATTGGCTAATGTAACATTGGTATCAAATATGGATTAAAAATCACTTTAATAAATACTTCAAATCATAATATTAATAATTTATTGAAAAAATAAGTATTAATCAAAAATATTTACAGTGACTACATCAATTATGGACACTTGAAGGGAAGTATACAGTAAGATTAAAGTTAACTTGTTAATCTTCTATTGAATGAGTTTGGTTCAATGGGCAAATATATATTCTAGAAGAATACCTTCCTTTAAACATTTATTTTCAAAAAGCTATCAATATGTAAAAAACGAAAACCTCAAACCATCAACACTCCAGCAATGGACAGTTGTTAAGAATATAGAATTCAGTAACTGACACGTTTTTTTAGCTGTATATACCATTACAGTGAGAGGACAATAAAATTATAAAATAATGGATAATTATTTTTTTATTGTCTTCTAAGGCAAGGTAGGGTATTTTTATTGATCTATGCAGCTCTCAAGGGGTAATATAGTAAAAATCAAAATTTTCAATCATAAAACTTAATTATTGATTCTTATAAATCAGTGAAATTACAGACCAAAATAGATAATACATGACTTTTCAGCATCATAATATTGTTTAATGTAATGATTATTTAAAATAAAAAAAAATGTCCATTACTGGTTACATCATATATTCAATATATTAATACACATAGATCTAGCAGACATTAGATGAACCTTATGTGATCTATATACTTTAATGAAGTTTAATGACACAGTACAAAGATCGATTTTTTTTTGTGTGCAACGTGAAACATTAATTAAAACGGTCTTACTACAATAAAATGACATTGGTTAACACCAACTATAACAAATAATGTACACATATAAAACTTGTAAACATTTATATAATAATTTAAGAACATTAAGATCATGTTACATCAAATTACATACATGTAAAAACTATCCAGATTATAATGTACCAATCTTGTTAAAACTTGACAGAAAATGATGCGAGTTCCAGTGTATCATAGTTGTACCTTGCATTTACAGTTCATGAATTATGAATGATCATTATATATTTTCTAACACTACTAATAACAAATAAAAATATTTATATTTCTGAAACCTTAACAAGTTTTGTTAGGATTTCTACAATGGAATTAATAAATACACCAAAAATAACTTTTATACTACATTTCCTTGAATACCTCACTTCTTCAATTATCCTACTGTGATTACAGCTTTTGCTGATATGCCAGTTCAAAAACGAAGGGTGATAAAATTAAGTATTGTATTAATCTAAGTCTGGAGCCGGGGCAGATGCTGAATTCTTTTCATAGCCTCCTTCTTCATCAGAACTGTCCACATCACCAATTATTGACTTAAATAGTCCTCCCAACATAGAATTTGCATCTCTCTCACTCCCAGGTATAGGTATCCCAAACCAAATGTAACCTACTTTGTCCAAATAATCAGAAAAATTTGGGTCCCGTCTTAATTGTAATGCATACGCTGTCCTAAGACTTTTAAAATTATCTTTATTTTTCCTGTAAAAAAATGTTGTGATTATTTTAATGTACCGTAACCTGTTTCATTTATATATAAACTTATTTTTATACGTGAAATTAAACAAACTTACTGTTCAACTGCACGTAATAACATCCAAGAAAAATTCAGTAGCGGATATTTGTAAGGGGGACCCTTGTTGTTGTTGATTCCCGGATGCAATTCTGTATACTTATTAAATGTTTCTGTTGCCATCTTTATGTTTCGAAGGGAAAGGAATTGCAAAATTGATTGAACAATAAATAAATCTATCTCTTTTTTCTGCCCCTTTTGTGTATGTAGTTCTATAAGCATTCTTGCATATATTTGTCCATTCCCTGAATGTAAGAAATGTTTATGGGCTAAAGTGTATTTATTTTCATGCCAGTACACTTCTGCTATTTTCTGAAAATACACAAATTACATTACAAATTAATAAGAGTTATAAGAAGTTGTCATTAGATCTTGTTAATGCCAAGCAATTGTAGAGGATGAGAACAGATGAACCACATGCACTACACAAATTCAGCAGCACTTCTCATTACTGTTCCGTTACTGGGTACAGGTAAAAATAAGAACAATTTAAGCTACGATCTAGCAAGTCAAGCCAGTATAGACATGTAGATTTCACACACACATCATTAAGATTTTACGAAGTAACTCTTTATGGCACATTTTCTCAAATGCTACCTATACCGAAAGTAAGTACTAATAATTAAGTTTCTATAAGCACTTTTAAATTCAAAGGCGCAGGCTTTGAATTTAATTTTCAGATCCAAATTTGAGAGACGGATCTTAATTCTATCCCTATTTAGGCTTATTATATGTCCCCATTTAGTATGAAACTTGAAGATAACATGTAGATTGATGTAATCGCAATAAAAATTGTTAAAACATATGAACAAAACAAGTATCTACCTGATGTAGTAAAGGATGTCCCCTCTTATTACTGTCCATTGACCATTTCACAGCATTTGCGAGATACGTTTCACGTTCTGGTATACTGGAGTTCATAAGTTGGAACAACTTAGCTATCTTTTCTATCCATTCTTCGCTAGGCTTCGTTTCAGATTTTATCAACACTTCTATGATCAGTAATGCCAAATCTGCCCCACTTCCTTGCTGGTCGTGTTCAAGTAATAATGTCGACCCTTTATATAATAAATTTAAAAGATCAACATATTTCTTCTGACTTAGATACCTGAAATTTCACAAACAAATGTTTATCAAGTTAACCTCAGAGTGATATGAAACCTTCATTTAGTCAATTTGCATTATAGAAATACCTGAAATATAGGGTCCTGTACATTTGATGAGCTTCATAATATTGACCAGATTTTACGTTTGCTTCTAACTTGTCTAATACACGTGTAACACCTCTTTCACTTCGAGTAGCCATAATTTTTAAAGATCCTTTTTGTACCTACTAATATGACATTGTTTTACCGCTGATACTACTGATAGCAATTTAAAGTCGCCTTCATCATGATAGCACATGAATAAATGGGTCGGACAACATGAATTACTGATTACTCAGAATCGGGAATCGAGACCGCACAACCTCTGAGTAAATAATCACTCACTACCTATCTTATATTGTCACTTTCTATTTCATTTACTAAAAATGTGAAATAATTTGAAGCCAAAGTAAAAAAATAGGTGCATGACAAAAAATGTAAGCAATAAGTATTCAGATACGTCATTCACCCGTCTCACTTCAAGAATTTTCAAGTTCAAGATTGAAAAAATATTTTTTTTTTGATATATAGTCGTACAACCAACTAATACTCCAATAAATATAAGTGTATAATCTGTGGACCTAGAATGAATTTTATGTCATGCAATGTCGTGTAGATAACACATACAAGCTGTAGGTGGCACCACAGTAGACTAAATAATTTTATTATAAAATATCTGTGATAGTGTGAAGGTTCCAATATATCAGCACTTTAAGAGTTGGCCCTAATTTAAGTCTATTTTTCACATTCGAAATAACTTGTTTACCTTTAATGACGAGTTTTTCTGATTTACTATTACATAATTGACTTATTTTTATAAAATAAGTAATTTCTTTTCCTCTGTTTTTTTACCATTTATTAGCACCATCACCAAGCCAATTATCAGCACTATGATGGTTGTAAAGAAAATAGGTACCTAACATAAAATAAAACAATGTTTACAGTATAATTTTTTTATTCTTTAAAAAACTAGCTACACCTAATTGTAAATCAGACTTTTAAAATATAGATCAAAATATTTAAATTCAAAGTAGATTCTTTACAGAATTCTTTTTGAAAGTTAAGTAGCTACCAAAGGTTTGTTATGAAGAAGAAACGGGGAAACAAACTCCATAACACACATCTGTTAAAAAATATTTTTTTTTGTTAAACAAATGAGGATTCATTCTTACAAACATTATGTTTTCATAAATGTATTGGCTATGCACAGTCAATATATTAATAGTGCGAAACAATGCCCCGTTTTATATCAAGTCCGCCACTCGGTATCCCCGAGTGACACGACGTTCTTCGCCCCTTTCGCCGCTTGTCTAAGTCGAGGCCCGAATCTCACAGGAGGTGCCCTTAGATTAGCCGCAAACCCGCTATTGGAAAGAGATGGCTATCTCAAGTCCCACTGAAGGCGGATGAACCCATATCGACGCGAATAGCCGACGTATGAGCCCATCCCTCCCCTTCTAGCCCAGATCTTCTGTCCCGGCTGAACCCTTAGTTAAGTATTAGATGTTAAGTAGGCATTGCCACCTATGGACATTAGTAATCATCCCAAATTTCGATTAAATCGTATAATATTAATCGTATCGTATCATATTAATTAGTTGATCACATATGCGTTACTCCTGAAAACTGAGATGTTTACATCGTGTGTAAGTATAGACGACAACCACGCCACTTCAAACTATAACACAAAAACTGCTTCACGGAAGAATGTGGTAATACCTCCTCGGCAGGACTACACAAGTTCATAATACATTACGTCTAGTGCGCGTCACATCAACCTTTTACACCTGCAGATACCACAGAACAAGTCAAGTATTCAATCAAGTCAATTATACGCGTCATCATTGTCAACTGTATACAATGTATCAATTACTAAGCGGAAATAACGCTATAATGATTATAAGTATGCTTACACCTGCAACCGTCTGAAGGGTATGAATAATGAAGTAACGAACGATATGTACGTATTGTACGTATATGGTGCCTAAAGTAATTTGAATAATATCTATGAAACAATGAGTGGGGTATGAACAGTGAACGAACACTATTGAAATGTCCCTCTGTAAGTCTGTCTTTTATCGTGTATTGTGTATCTTTTAAGACACTATTTCAATAACGAAGATTCATTGATTTTATTGACGAAAATTAAATGTATATAATTATTTCCAGGAAAAGATGGACACTGTTGTGACTGAAAATAAGAATTCTCGTTCAGGAAGTCTAACCGCCCTCGTGTGAAACAGTGCGAGGCGTCGACGCGATAGGGACTCCTTCAGAGCACAGCTATGCAATCTAGGCAGTTACGTGTGTACAGTAGTGATAGTTCAGTGTTTGACACTGCGCGAGGACACAAGGTTTACGTAAAACATTATGTGGATGGCATGTCGTATGCCTCTAATAGTACGAAGACTGTGAGTAGCTTGTAATTTTGATAATACTGATTTATTTGTATCACATTACGATGTGTTGTTTAGATGTAAGACGTTTTGAATTCTGTATACAGTTTTCTAAGATCTCAGCATCTTTGTCTTATCTCGACTACTTTTAAAGTTGTTTCGTATTTTCCTTTTCTCTTTCTCGTGCCAAAGGGAAATAAATTCTAACATGACAATTTATTTTTAAGTTAAACGTATTTTGGGTTGTATTGCTATTTATACTATTTATCTCTAATTATCTCGCGTGAATTCATTTCAGTATTTATAAATTCTAAATTCTAATTTATTTTGTAGTATTAGTCTTTTTATGCTTACTGCATTGGTATCTTTCTAAGTTGTCTATTTCAAGTAGATGTAGATGACATGTCTCTTTTTTGGCAAAACCAATTTCGGGTAGTTTTATTGTTTCTAAAATACACTAGATTTATTCTGTTAAAGCGCAACAATAAACTTTTCTACAACTTTCCTATGTTATTAAACAAAGCTGTCCATTACTATTATTATTAAGGGTATTATTTTTATATTTTATTTCGCAAATTTGTAATATGGGCTAGAGTTGTTTGTTATTCGTCGAGACGGTTCAAAGTTCTGTGATAAATCGGAAGTTGGTTAAATTATCGCATTATCGCAGTGTGTAAAAAAACTACTATAAAAAGTCTGTAACATTTTTTTAAATCTCACTTTGTTTCTTTTTATTCTATATTTTTAACACACTGTTCCATGTAAAATTATTACCTTTTGGATAAGTATTGTCTTTGTCTAAGTGTAAATATGTACGAATTATAAGTATTTTCACAATTTTATTGTGATTTGAGTATTAAAACTTAAAGCAGGTAATAGAGAAATGTAATTTTGTAGTTTCATGTTATACTTGTTACATTCCGTAAAAATCTATGTTAACTTTAGAATCGTAAAATTTTATTGTGAAAAGTATGTAAGAATAATGAAAATAAAAAGGAAGTGATTTAAAAATGAACGAATGTTATTTTATTTTAATACTAGCTGATCCCGCAAACGTTGTTCTGCCATAAAAAATATATATGAAAAAAATGTATGTCTATGTTTTATAATATTAGTAGGATGTGTAATTTCTAATTATTTTTTAATTACTTTGCTTTGGTATGTCGACAGCAATTGCTCATCATGTTGACCAACTTTGCCAGCAGTATAATATCTCTTATAGATTACCTAGCCCACTATAGTTCCACATCTGGTATTCCGATCTTCAAAATAAATTATAGCCTATATGTTGCCGAGGACTGATAGCTATATAACAAAACC
>DWNR01000747.1:0-17802 GCA_018250455.1 Polygonus leo | reverse complement strand
AACCAACCTTAAGTACGATTGAGTCATACCTAAGTTTGATCACAGATGCGTTGCTACCCCTGAGGACTAAGATGTTCACCTCGAGTATAAGTATAGCCGGCAACCACGCCTCTCCAAACCGAAACACAATAATTGCTTCACGGAGGAATCTGCTAAGTAGTATCACTCATAAACTTAATAATTGTTCCTACGTCTGTTTACAAATATCACCTCCCATAAAACAAGAAAATCATTACCCAATTAAGTCGTACTTATAACAACGACTCTACTATCAATCATACCGCTTCATTACATTCAATAACAACTGACTCTTGTTGTAGAGCTTACCACTCGAAGGCTTTTAAACTTCGCATAATCAAGCATCGTAAAGACTGTAGACTCAACAAGGTGTTTGGTGGCAGGTCGCAGCCGGCAAACTCTACATATGTAGAGTCGTAACCGCCGTATGTAGAGTAAGAGACATTCGATGTATTGTGGTTTGGAATAGGTAGAGTTTGCCGTGATTGTGGGTACAGCAACAGTTGTATTGCTTGTTAGATATGACGTTAACAGGGTTGTCAGTTATGTATGTTTTATTTGAGATTTTACTTAACTCACTAAAATGTTGAAAGTCAAAACAGTATACGTCAACCTTGATGTCATTGTAACTCTACATTGTTTAAGTATCAAGGATTTGGATTCAATTTTTATTTTATCTGGTTTGAATAAAATAATAATTGGATCCAAACGCACAAGTACTTAATGAGACATTTCAAATACAAATGATTCGTTACCAACTACAGGCCACGGAAAGGTCTACCAAAAGAACGCTTTCAAAGTAAGTTGTTAAAGTATTTAGTTTAACTAATTTGAATGTACATAGTAGTCATTTCAGTATTTGATTGAATAAGTTTCTTACAAAACAAAGCATAATAAATTAAACAGTACTCAGTCGAATTTTAAATCTTTAGTGTGATAGGTACTTGTTTATCTCATTTTGTTCCGTTTTTAACTGGTTTTCTGTTTTGTATTAATAATAATTATTATTATTATTACTTTTTAATTCTATGCCGGGTTCAGTTAGTATATTGTGAAATTAGTGAGAAGTAACAGTGACTGTTGGTATATTATCTTTGGCCTAGTGCCAAAAGCGCCTCAACACGTAAGGTAGAGTCCATTGTATGTTTAGATAAAATAATCACTTTTATTAAAGAATATCAAAGCATAATATTGTTCAAAGAAAATGTCATATATTATAAGCATAGGTATGTTGAAAGAGAATCGGTAAATATATACGTTCTTCTAACATAAACTAACTTCATATATAGTTATAAATTCAGTATTCAAATCCACATTCTTTACAACAAAATACTTAGGTCTATTTAGCAACAACGCTCACTATTTGGTTGTGTCCACAAACTTTAAATTTCCACTTTTTTATCTTTGCAAAAGATTGCGCTTTCATTATTTGCGAAAACATTAAAATTCGGCGAAGGCTTCGGCAAATCTCAAAGCACGGACGCTAATAATAATAATTAACTTACACCCTTGTTTTGTTTCCAAGTCAAAGGTGGCAGCCCTAGCCGTTGTCGGCTCGTTTGATCGCGCACAAAGGGCGCCGCTCGTGTCGTCCTCACCTGATGTTTGACCATCGCACGTACTCGTGTTGCGTATTCGCAATGGGTGTATTTCAACCAACGTTGGGTTGAGTGGTGTTTTATAGCCTGGGTGTTTAGCTTCGTAGTATGACGCTTGAAATCTGTGCCGGTAGTTGTTAGATCGTTGTTGATTTTATAACAAACTACCGAATCCGGGCAGTTGGTTTGCCGGTAATGTTAAATTTCTGATAACAAATATTGCGGTCTTTACTCGAAATAAATTATAGCTTATATTTTAAGTTGGATAAGTTAAATATCTGTGAAAATTTCAATAAAATCAATCAGATACTTTCAGAAATTAGCCAGGACAAACATAGTGACTCGTGATAAAGATGTCGTTTGAAATCTGTGCCGGTAGTTCTTGGTTAACTATTTCGTAATGTCATTTTTATTTGCTTGTGAATCGTAAATAATATACAATTTCACATAAGATTGAATTTTAGATTTTTTCGTATCTTTTTGAAGTTAGCAGACGTCATATTGGTCAATAGTGCATTGAGCTTATTGTCCTAATTGAGGCGTATCTACATCTTCTCTTTCTGTACGTTCGCCTTGTCTACCTTTTTAGGTATGTAATGTCATTGATTAAGTATGTTTATAATCTATACAACTCATTTTAATTGTTATACCGAATACGTTTCTTCTACTAAAATGACGAATTTAGGTCATAGTGTACCATGCATACCCTCGTTAGCCAAGTGCGAAGCTATACTAATATTATTAAGTTGTAGAGTTTGTTTGTTTGAACGCGCTAATCTTAGGAAATACTGGTTCGATTTGAAAAAAACATTTTGTGTTGAATAGTCCATTTATTGAGGAAGCAATTTGAGGAAAGCCTTTTATACAAAAACGTACTTACGCTGATTTGACTATACTTTAGGTGGAGTGCATATTAGTTTGTATAATAATATACACTTCTAGTATATAATAATATCTAAAATTGCGCTTAGTAGTTACATTATACCAAATATTATACATACATATACCTATTATACTAATCACTCTAATTATCAGGAAACTCGTACTTGTAATATTATGTGTAATTATGAATTAATAATAAGTTCATTACAAAGCTTAATCGTGAATTATATCATTAATATTCAATGACACATTGCTAATTAAGATTTGGTTTACTACATTAATTAATGTACTTAAAATATTATAGCATAGAGATTAAAATTGTAGCGTTAAATTATTCTAAACAGCTTAAAGTTGAAGATTAGAATGAATGTTATTTTTAAACAGATTATGTAGGCTACTTAATATGTGCTTGACTACTTTAAGAATCTTAATAACAGATTTAGCTACTGCAGACTACAGTTAGACTTAGTTAGCTTGAAATTTTTAAATAAAACGAAAGTTACAAGCAGATTTATTTTAAAGCTACTTACTTAAGACAAAGTATGTTTTCATTCAATTAAAATATGAAATAAGCAAGCTTATCGTTGATGTTTTTCAAGTAACTGAAATATTTTAAAATCAAATAGGTACCCTTATAATCCTAAGTGTTTCAAAGCAAGGCCTGGAAGACGTGTGAAGTCTACTTATAAGTACGTACTTGGCTACTTTGGTACACGCTAGTGCTGGACTAAAACCTACTCATTCTGAAACTAAATGTTGGACGACGACGACAGCGACCAATTACCATAGAGTAGGTTTAATGTTATTTTAATTACATAAAAGTTAGTTTTAAAGTAGGTACGTTTTAAGTTTATACTTACTATTCAGCAGTACCTATTTATGTTATATTGACATTAAGTTACAAGGGTCCTTTGTTATTTTGATTTTATAAAAGTTAAATATTGATTTTTGGTGTATTAAATAGGTACTCTTCAGAAGTAGGTATTTAATATCACATTAGCTCTAAATAGTTCTTGATATTAATAATAATTTGTAGTATAATGATTATAGCTTGGGCATGAATGAATGAGTAATATTTTTATAAAATAGTAAGTAGGTATATAGGTATTATTATCAGGAACTTTTTAGTAGGTAGGGACTAATCATTCAAAGGTCGGAAAGTGTCATAAACTTAGGTAGAAATGGCAATAAAAGGGCACAGGAAAAGGGCACTAAGGGATATAATAGACAAATGCTAGGAAGGCGTCAATTACCCATTGATAAGATTAGATAAAATCCGAAAATTGAGATAGGTCATGGATGTAGAACATTTTATTTTATTTTTCAATAATGGAACAAAGCGATTGGTTCCTTGCTCCGTGCTTTGTTGAAAATAAATAATAATATTTAAAAGGGACTGTATGATGATATATTTTTAAAGGAACAAAATTGAAAGATTTGCAAAATATTCTTTTTAAATTTGCCAATTAAAAAAGGTCTAGGCTGGCTTAATTCGATTGCGAAAGAAGTTATTTAGGTACTATTATATAACAAATAATCAAGAATAATGCCCTAGTAGCTACCAAATTGATGGTACCTAATAAAATAGTATACAGTTCTATGAAGTTTCTATGAAGTGAGGTAGAGATCGAAACTATACAATGTTCATTAGTAGAATCTCCTTCATATCTACAAAGTCTAACTATTAGAATAATAAAATAACTAAGGTTTCATACTTGCATAAATGCGATAAGTATAAATGACATAAGTGCCAAAGTAGGTACCTGTGTAAAATGAAGCCATTAAAGATTTATTACGATCATTAATGAAGATTCGGTCTAATCAATGCATAATTACATACTAAAATAATGTGTTAAGTAGTTAAATATCGTTTATCACTAGCTCATGCATGTTAATATGTTGTATGAATTAGGTGGAAATAATAATTACGGTGTACTAGCTCCTGCCCGCGGCTTCGCATACGGTCTGGCATTTTTCTGACACTTTTCGATTTTGTAATACCTACATATACCTAACATCGCCGCAAATATCCCACGGGGACCGTACATTTTCAGGGATAAAAAGTAGCATTTATACTATGCCAGAATATATATATATATCTATATCTTTGTTGAATTCTATCCAAAGTCCATTCAACTGTACTGCCATTATTAAGTAACAAACACCGAACCATCCAAACTTTCGTATTTATAATAGTATCCAGAAGTAAGTTTATATTAATGTAGGTTCATTCATATTGAAAGTTACATTAGGTATGTCTTCATCTGTAATACCTACCTAGCTTTCACTATCACTAGTAACAGAATAGGTACAATAGCGTTTAGATCAGACTTTGCAATACTAACCTCGCTACAGAAACGTATAAATTACAAAGAGCCCGAACAAAGGCATGTAGGTACTACAATCAGTACAAAGAGTTGCCAACGAAACGCAATTACGAGAGCAATCCGCTCACTTAATAGCTTCACTGGGGGACTCTATGTCACCAAAAATTTGCATCGATTTACCCAGATCCGAGCTCCAGAAACGACCTAAGTTGCTCAAAGTGTGACTGCGACAAAGTTCTATCTTAGTACTGGCGCTTTTGATTTTAGAACCGTGTGGTCGTGAATTCAGTATTGTTTGGGGCGATTCGCGAGCGTTGCCGATCGATTCCGAAGGCAGAGCTCGGTTGGCCCCGCCTCTGGGAGGCGCGTGGCTGCTTCGGGAGCCGACACGGACGCCCGAGCGGCGCCTTTGAAGCTCCCCCCCACACGCGCAGGCCTCGATAACCGACGCACACAAGCTCATATCGCTCCGTGCGCTCCCCAAAGCCGGTTGTCAGTCAACAAACCGGTTTGGCCGTGACAACACAGGTGATAGTGCTCAGTGCTAGTGTTTCGTCCGATGGATTGTTCAGTTGAGATGGAAGACAAGCCGTACAGTGTTGATAGTTCCGATGATATCAACATCGAGGAAGAGGAAGAGGAACATATCGAGGACAATCACAGTAAGTGTTTGTTTATTAAATTGTTACTTGTTTTTTATTGTTTTGCATATAGTTTATTTTTATATTTTGTAGTAAAAATCAGTAGTTAGTAGTAGTCAATCCAAATCACTTTAAGTGGTTAAATTAATATATTTTTTTTAACTTATTAAAGTTTGCTAAGTTTAAAAAAAACATTTGACTTGTAAATTAACTTTAGTCTAATTATTTAAAAATATTTTTTTCTTAATATTTTAGTTTTCTGTTTTTTTAATGTATCTTTGTAATTAATTAACATACTTATGTTTTATTAGTAGGTGATAGCTAATGTATAGTTTTTTATTAATTATATTACTGACACTTATCAAAACAACATTTACAAAACTACATTTTTGTTTACAAAGTTCCAAGATTTTAAAGAAAAATAGGCCTACGTTTCTAACCATTATTTTTTATTGTTTGCAGGTTATCCTCCAGACTTTCCTCTCGAGGCTCTAGTGAAGCTCGAGAGACCGTCGCCGCCTTTGCCGACGCCGCCTCACACGCCCACAGACGACACGCCTCCCGCGGTCGTGATCTCCCGTCACCAGCCCGGCTGGAGCCCAGCACCCCAAGCGTACCCGAACTACAGACCGATGCAGACCCCATACGCATACGAGAAGCCAGTGCCGAACTACGCACACCCAGCAATGTCCGCGTACATGCAAGCCCAGGTGGCAACGCTTCCACCGTCCGCGCCTTACCACGCAATGATAGTCAACCAGTGGATTAGAAACGCGGCGTTGTATCACCAGTCGCTACGGTACCCTGGTGTGATGTCGCAGAGGCTGACAACAAGGAACCCGCCCCCGATGAGGGCACCAGGAGTCCCGGGCACGAGACCCAAGAAACAGTTCATCTGCAAATACTGCAACCGTCAGTTCACGAAATCCTACAACCTGCTCATTCATGAAAGAACGCACACCGACGAGAGGCCGTATTCCTGTGACATCTGTGGAAAAGCTTTCAGAAGACAAGACCATCTAAGAGACCATAGGTATGTATCTTTTCTATAAACTTTATTTAACTCAACTATCTTTACTTTAGAGTTAATTTAATGTTTCCATTCTAATATCAACAAAGTGATTTAGGACATGTTTCATTGAGGCTTTGTTGGCGATAAGAGTTAGAACAAAAACAAATTAAAAGTGTAAACCTTTTGTGAGGTCGCGAGGCGGCCGCACGCGCTCAGCCACAACCGGTTTGGTTCTTTACGATCAGCATATCTGTCCTGCTTCGTCGAACAAATTACATGTTATATTTCTTAGCTTTTATGAGACAAACAGATTTCAACTCAAATTATAGCCAATGTCTGTTAAGCGTCTAATGTGTCTAATGCATAATAACCATAATTTAAATACAAACCTTATTTCGTCATCGTTGTATACCAAGCATTTGTTTACACTAGGCGTCTTGAGTTGTACCGCGTTTGAAGTGAAAGTTTCGTTTTAACTAACGTTCATTTTCTATTTTTCCAGATATATCCATTCAAAGGAGAAGCCGTTTAAGTGTTCGGAATGTGGAAAAGGATTTTGCCAATCAAGAACATTAGCGGTTCACAAGATTTTGCACATGGAAGAATCTCCCCATAAATGCCCAGTCTGCAGCAAGAGTTTTAACCAAAGATCGAATTTGAAGACCCATTTGTTAACGCACAGTGAAGCGAATAAGCATCACTTAGAACACCTAGAAGGATGCCAAGAAGTGTCGTCAACGAGTCAAGTGTCAGAAAACTCACTTCTCGACCTTTCGCACAAACCTTCACCGCCCCTCGTCCAACCTTATCAACTTCAGCCAAGCCCCCAGCAATCCCCAGTCGAAGGCCCAAAGAGAACATTAGGCTTCTCAATAGAAGATATAATGAAGCGTTAGTCTTATTATTTAGAATTTAAGTAAGCCAAGTTGAAAGTGAAATCTTACTTCATAGAACAGGTTTGAGCGCGAGTTGGACGCATAAGTTTGTTTAAAATTAACAGATTTTCAATGTCAGGATTGTTATTGGAATTCGCATCTAGAATTACCAACAGTTTGAGAACAAATTCCACTATTATTGTAATCTTTTAATGTAGTACCTTCCCTTAGAAATTTACCAAAGATTTATCGATGACTGCTTCGTAAACATTTTAATCATCTTATCTACTTACTAGGTATTGGGTGGTAGGCTCATCTCCAGTATTAATTTAAAACCAGTTCTTATGTTATTCATAATTAACGAATTATCCACATTAGGCGTAGATGACTCAGTAATTAATCCTATTTAATTGTCAATACATATTTATAAACTTGATCTTCTTTCAACGCTAAAGACTGAATTTATTGTTTTATTGTTGTTATGTTTTCTTAAAGATTTATTTATTGTGATAACTTCTCAGTTAGGCCTAAGTTAACGGTTAACTAAAGTTACCAAAAAGTATTACCGTCGTTTTAAGTTCATCATTCCAAATTATGGGGCTATGACATCTTTCAGATCATGTTCAAAGTAATTATCATGTACCTATTTAGTTTTAAGTATTAGCACAATTGTATTAGATTTATTCTATTCATGGATTAGAAAACCATGATACTTGTGCATCAAAGTTTTCTAATCGTTATGAATATATTGTAAATATCTGTGTATAGTTTAAATATAGTTTTAAGTTAATGAGGCTACTTTTAAGAATTAAATATTGAAAAAAGAAAATTTCAATCATACTTTATGGTTTCATTTTTCCTTGGTATCGATCAGTGGAGGAGATCCACCAGAAATTCAATACTAATAACATAAGTACCTCTTCTTCTACTAATAACATAAGTAAGTAGAAACTATTTTCTGAATTATTGGATTACTATTTTGTCATCCAAAATATTATCAATTCAAAATGCCGTCTTTATAAAATCAATTAACCAATTTGGGTTCTTCCCTCATAAGTAAAAGTACCTACTATTCATAATTTTAATTATTAAATGACAAATACTGATAGTATGTTGCAACACGCAATTAGAGCTCATAAATGAATGAAACAATTAACAATAATATGCAATCATTTGGCAAATGACTTTTGAATCGTGAGTTATCAATTAAAGTGTAAATTTTCATTTCGTTTGGAAACATTAGGATACTTTCTAAAGATGATTCGTTTTTGTTATACATAATACTATTATTAAGCAAATTTTGCATATAGACAACACTTAATCACCAACAATCAAAATGTTAATAGGAAGTGTCATAATATTTTTACACATAATCATATATAAACAAACATGAAATTAACACCAATAATAACTTGGTTATTATTAATAACTATCATATATTTACATAATATCAAAATGTTCGCAATTAAAACGCGTTATATTTGACACCTATTAAATTTCGAAGGCTATTAAAATAGCATGATATTACTTTAATTTGTGTAGACTGTATTTATGATTATTAATTTGGGGTATTGAATTATAGATGGCAAATCGAGGTATTTAAAATTTACTAGTTTTCGTTTACGACTTTCCAATCTCATGTTCATTTTTATATGTAAATCTTGCGATAGGACAACTTTGCAACACAAATGTGTGGTCAGTTTTAAAGGAGAGCTTTTTGAGAACCCCATCATGAAGCTCAGAACCTACCTAATAATAATAAGCTAAACATAAATACTATTACTATAGCACAATAGTCTTTATATTACCATAGCCCGAGGGCTTGAATATATTCCGTCAAGTATCACATGGGAGCTACAAGTAAAGTACAAATGAGTTCTTAACAAACTGATAATAATTTGTTACCTATATACATATGCTATAAACAAAAATAAAACTCACGTAACACATACATGATATCTTACTTCAAGCATCTTTGATTACATATTTCGGGATAGCGTTATAACGTTCTAGTATAAAAAAGTTGACATGGCATTGACCGGAGTATTTAAAATTTAAGTAAAGAATAGGTATTAAGAAATCAAAATTATTACCTATTAACTTACTAAATATTTCTAAAAATCTGTCAAAATTAAGTTCACAACAGGCGTCTCCTTTAACATGTGGTAATTACCTATCTATTTATCTTAACTATTCAATAATGGTGGTGGTAACTTACTATTCTCATCACTATTCAATAATGGCGTTCTAATAGTATTAAACCATAAGATTACTGACCATAAGAATATTTACTTTTGTAAAATATGTTCAACGTACAAACAAACTTTACTTATATTAGAATGTAGATAGATGAAGTTCGTTAAAGCAGGCCGAACGAATCAATTTGCATGGCCGTTGCTTATAACGGCATCCACAACATGTGTATTGCTTAATGAGCAGGTTGGTTAAGAGGACAAGAAGTACATCGTTCAAAGTAGGTAATCGAATGAGATTTTAGTATACCTACGATCATAATTATTAAGGTAGGTAGGTAAGTATAACTTATTTGTGATGAGGATTTATCTTCTATTGACTCACCATTATTTTTAACTATTTTTCATTTCTATTTATTTTTAAGTTTCTTACAATTCGCCTTGAAGAGAACCGCTGGAAGGATACACCCTTTTTTTGTCGTCTAACACTTGTTGATTAACAGATCGCGTTTCGGTTAGCTAGGTATATAATACGTCATAAATATATTTCTACGAGGGGCGTTTATCTCGGTGATCAGGTATTAACTGTTGTCAAACATGAGTAGAACTTTATTCTTATGTGATATTGGTAGCAGATCTACATTGGCGACACATCTGCAATTAACCTCAAACAAACTTTATTTTTGTTATTATAGAATGTAGGTAGATGAAGTTATTTTAATGAATTTGCATGGCCGTTGCTTATAACTGCATCCACAACATGTGTATTGCTTAATGAGCAGGTTGATTAAGAGGAGGAAGAAATACATCGTCCAAAGTAAGGTAATCCAATGAGATTTTAGAATACCTACGATGTACCAAAATTAGGTAATCTAGGAATTGTAAGTTATAACTTCTTTGTGACGAGGATTTCTCTTCTATTTACTTAGCTTCTTAATTTCAGATTCCACCCAATTCATCCGGGAACATGCCGACAAAAGATTTCACTTGTTACCGCCATCCATCAGTTGTTTATTAAAGACTGCGTTTCGGCCAGGTAGGTATGTTATCTGTCACACGTACTGACTAGATACTACTAGACCGTCCATCTTAGTCCATAAGGGTAATAAAACATATGTTCTCTACGCAGATGTATGGTCGAATACAGATGAAAATAGGCGACACATCTGCAATCAACCTCAAACAAATGTTAGTTTTTTAGAATGTTGATGTATTAAACCTATTTGCATGGCCGGTACGGCATCCAAAACATGAAGGTTGTAAATACAACCTACATGTTGTTGTTTGTTAATTTTTTAGAAGCTGATGAATAACAGTTTGCATTCCATCTGAAAGGTATGTTGTCGATCAAACGTTTAACGCAACGCTACAAGAGGTGATCGTCTTAGTAAGTAAAGCCTTATGTCTACTTACTAGTCTTGGTAAGTAGAGTTTATGATATACTCTTAGTTAAAGTCAAAATGCAATGTTATTTTACAGCAATTGAATCATTAATTTGGTATAAGGTTTTTTTAAATACACTCAATCAATTTCATTATTTTAGGTCTCTCAAAGATAGCCTTTTCTATCATTTTTTAGTATATCATGTAAAGATAGGGCGTCAAACACTACTTTTATAAAGACTATATATACTTTACTTTTCTTATTAATTAAACAGATCTGTATAACCAGCTTTAGTAATAAAATTACCTGCTACGTAACAACATAACGGTGGAAAGTGTGCTAAATCAATCTCGAACATAAATTCACTTTTAGATGTTGAAAATGTTTAACGCATCTCTAACCTCTCATCATGTGGAGCCCATAATTATAATTAAGTTTGTTGCGATATCAAAATGGATGTCGGGCGGGTACCGCACGATGTGACGTGACCATTGGTACTTTGGAACAGTGGTAGCCAAGCTTTTAGGTAAGGGCTGCATGAAAATGGCAAAAAATCAAATAGAGCTACGGCGGGTCGCAAAATAAGACGGTAAGTAAAGCGGGCCGCTCTTTATGAGCCAGCCATGATCGATTAATGAATTTGACCATGGCTGGTCGCACGACGGCAGAATAAAACGGCAAGTAGGTGAGGCGGGTCGCACTTATTGTTGAATTTGATGCTTATAGAAACGTGTTATTTTACAACTTGAACTAAATAACCCAATTAAAAAATAACACTTGTCCAATTTGTTATAAAATAGTTATAATTTTGTTACACATTTATTAGCATCCTAGTAACAAGGTCGCCAACGCGTAGAAAAACTGAAAATAATTAAATTGAAATAGCTCACGGGTCCCAAGAACAAGCATTGTCTGCCACATGCAGCTCGCGGGTTGTTGACCACTGGCTAAAGCCTTCATGCAATAAAAGAATTTAATAGCCACTTTTGCAATTGTCCATGGCGACGGTGTCCACCTTCAATCATCCACTTGGCCCGTATGTCTTATTTCTATAACTAATTTTCAAAAAATCGTTTTAGAAATTAACGTTAACCGTTTTATTTTCTGACTAGCTTACTCTGACAGCTCCTTTTACTCACTTATGTTTTAGAAGTTTGACACAATTGTTGTGGGCGGCAGTGGCTTACTATAAAGTGACCTACTTCTTTAATATTTCAAACACATAACAATATTATCGTGTCCGAAAAGAAATTCACCGCTCTTTTCCGTCTCATATCAAAAAATAGGTGTAACGGTGGTAACACCGCAGGGAACTTCAAAGAGTCAATCCAGTTTTATATTATTTTCCTTTTTACGCCTATCACCTTATAGTTTTTAGATGTGAAACGCATTTCCAAACTTCAGCTCGAAAATCATATAAATATCGATATAAAAAACAACTGTCCGTGTGTACGCGTCTAATGGACCATGAAACACGATAGCTTGAAATCATTTAATTTACTGTTACATAAAGTTACTCTTACTCGTGTCTTTGTGCCTTTTATGTCAATCAATACATAATTGCTAGGCCTAAGCTGTTTTTATGTGATGAAAATAGCAAATAAATACGTTAATTAGTCGTTACAGTTGAAGGAGAGTTGCGATTTAAAATATGATAGGAAGTTGATGATATGTATGTTGTTATATCTGGGGTCTAAGTAAAAATTATTTTCCCTTACGCGTTAAAATTAAACTATATTCGTATATAGATACAAAAATTTAAATCAATCATAAGTAAAGGTCGTTAAATTAATTTACCGATTAATTATGCCTGTACCCGTAATTATTACACAACGGCGCTACTAAATCTCTATTTTGTTTCATGACAAGTGTTTTATTTTTTTGTTACTACACTTAACTGTATTTACTGTAAATAAAGCATGTAGAATATTTACAAGTTTTCGCTGACAAAAATGTGTATCATATTTATTATTTAAAATGTAAATCGGTATTCACTCTACAGAATTAAATAATAATTATGAAGAACACATGTATCCTGATACAGATAAAAAATAATGTTATTTACGTATAATTATAATCATGTACCTTAAAAAATCTATAACACAATTATTAAATGTTTATGTAAAAAGACTTATAAAAATCTCACGGTATTTGCTATAAAATAACAAACAATCGACCTCACAATACATTTCAACTGAATGAACCCAAGAACCAACTCAGTACATTAGGGTCAATTTCCATACTCAACCATAAGATTCTAATACCACTGTAACTAACTGTAACTAACGCCATCTAGTCCTAAACGCCCGAACTACGATTTGTCACTTGTCGCAGCGCGATGTCGCTACAGGTATTACGTCCGTATGAAATCGTTTTATAATGATGATGAACTAGGGAGATTGTAACAAAAACTTTAAATTGTAATTGTTAAAATTGAAACCTTATTAAACTAAGGTATGTCACGAAATGGTGGGAACATTTTTGAGTTTTTAAGTATTTGATTTAAGGTAGGTATGCCTAAAATTTACTTAACTATAAGGGAACATTAATAAAATAGAATAAAAAACAAAAATTGACAAAAGAAATATTTTAATGAAAATACAATTTGATCAATTCTATCACGGGACTACACAAAACTCTCATTACCCGTACCTATGCAATTCCTAATTACTTGTTAGCTCTTTGCGTTTTGGAAAACAGTCGATCACATACATGACGCTTTTATGTAGCGACCATCTCAATACTCAGAGGACCAACAAATATGTCTCTTTAAACGGCTATGATCAATTACTATATATTTTCCACCCCTCTACTATTAAAACACATGTTTTAATGACTGTTTAGATGTATTGTGAAATCTTGAACAAAAAGTATTGGCATTTTATATTAGCTAATCCGTTTAAAATCGCGGGTTATTCGTCTACATAGCTACATAGGTAGTTTTTATAAATGGCACAAATTTGCGCTTCGTAACTCCAATTTGCCAGTCAATGAAAATTGCTACAAATCCCTTCTGATTGAGGTCTAATCGCTGACGAAATGCGAATGCGTTCAAAACGCCGACTTTTCCCATGACTAGTCCAAAATACTTCCAATAATCGAGTCTTTTGTTCTTCTCTTTTGTTCCAATTAAGCAATTCAGTGGATTAAAGTTAAATTTAGGAACAAACCGCCATATTTCAAGTGGTTTCGGTATGCGCAGGCGCATGACTGACGGCTTTGTTGATTTATGAATGCGCTGTATTGATTTATTGACGTTAATTCAGGCAGTTATATTCAATTATCTATAGATAATCGGACCTATTTAAATATCAGTAGCTGATATTAGATATATTGATAGAGCAACAAGCATAAAATTGTATCATATTAAAATGTGAGTAGTGTCTTTGTTCAAATGAATTTCATTCTTCATATATTATATTGTAAGCAGGTAACTATCATCTACAAAATGCTATTATCATGTAGTAAGGAATGGTAATTATAACTCGCTTTTTGGTTAAGGAAAACATCGTGAAAATTGTCAACGTAAGAAATTGTAAAAAAGTGGAGTCTATCAATTTGCAACTGGCTAACGGGTAAGGCGAAGGCCTAAATCCTTCAGTTCAGTGGTGGTAATGGTGACACTTACATAAGTACAAATTTATGTATATTATACAACAGATTTGATACATAATGTAATTATGAAACATAATTTTAAACGCCATTTCTAACTACACTTCTCTGCAGGCTCAAGTGATATAAAATAAAACCCGCCTAAAAAATATACAACAAAAGTTTAAACATTCATATAATAAAAAATATTTATGGAACATTATACCTCTGTTGAAAGTTGGTAAAGAGATTGCCATTTTGCTAATTTATAGGTGATTTATTGGTGGTACTGCAGCATCATGTCACGAGTACCACATAGGTACGTACATGTATTTACATCAAAGTCATATAATACTTTTAAAATCAATCCGATCAGAAGAAATTGCTCACATTTCTTCATCAACTAGAATTGAATCAGTTCTTTTCTAGTTGATAAAGGATTGTTCAAACAACACAGTAAGGATGATGTCAAATAGCTGAAAAGATTTTCTTTGATCATATCTAATGGCCGTATTTCAAGATTGAGACCAAGACTCAAGATTGAGATTGAGCTTGAGTGCGGCTTTCAGTCCACCATCTAGTACTTAAACCGCACTCAAGTATCATCTTGAGTTCAGTCTTAGGTTCACATTATTATTACGGCCCTTAGAATGTCGACCACACCATCTCATAAACAAAAAACTAAATCAAAATGGTTCATTTGTTTTGAACCTATGATACACGTTAAACTTATAACAACCCTCTTATTTTCGTCGGGGGTTAAAAATCCTGTCAAAACACATTTTTTAAAACAAAACTGAACCCTGGTCCAGAACGAACTAAAAATCTAAAATAATTGATCTTTAAATGAGATGTTCTTTTTGAAGTCTTTAAAAACTAAAAACTTTGAAACAGAAATAGGTAGGTACCTACTAGGGCATATGTAACCAAAAATTTTTATCACTATTTCCCATGATATTTAATACTAACCGTGTTTAAAATTTTCATCGCACGCAGTGGGTGCGACTGTCCTAATTGGTTGAAATGAAACCTATTATTGCGTGATTTGTTATGATTGACAGCTGCCAATCAAACTTGTAGGCCAGGTGGCACGTGGCTTGGGTTATAGCTGGTTACATGAGGGTAGATACGTTTAACAAGGTGTTAATATCATTCGATTGTTTAGGTCTTTTTATCTATATATTTAAAAGCGAAAGGTCACTCACTCATCACGAAATATCAGAAATTACAAGTACTAGGAGTTTAAAAATTTGCAAGAGGGTTCTTTTTAGGATGTAGGTGCTCACTAAGACGGGATTTTGCAAAATTCGACCCCTTAGGGGTTGTTTTTGGGGTTGATAGTTTTTATGAAACTTCGTTAATACAAGTGCTCATAGTAATGCATATATTCATAATCACGCGATCGAAGTCGCAGGCAACAGCTAGTTTATAATACATTAAGCAACATCAAACTGTATTAGCTCACTTTTAAAGTTGCCAGGTAGAACTCGACTATGAAAGGGAAGGTACCAGAATCTTTTAAATCTTTCGTAAAGTAATTCTTCAGTTCAGTTAATGTTCAGTTGGCGAAGATTTCTCGCCTTCCATAGTTACCTACATACGAAGCGAATGTCTTATGGCCGTATTAATAAAGTGAACTCAAGATTGAGATTCATCTTGAGTGCGACTTTAATGAAATAAATGGGTCTTTAGGTACTTGATCTCATGTATGGCAATCGATAAACGTAGTTTACCACACTGCCGAAAATGCGAATCTATAGACACTTTACACATAGTTGCCATTTTTTAATATCCCAGGAGTCTAAGATTACTATTTATTTATTCCTTCATTGTAAATAGAACTTCTTTGAAAGCGGGCATACGTACTTGACGAGCCCCAGGTCTCCCAGAATAAGGGCTGAGACGTATAACCAATAGGACATTTCTTTACTTTTGTGTTATTGACACGGATAAGTACCTACTTAATAAAAAGAAATCTATGCCTACCTATATAAATTTTCAAAGTGGCCCTACTGTGAATAAAAAGATTTAAATGTTTACAAAAAGCACTCACACCTGCCGCAATGAATCATACTATAGAACCAAAATTTTACCAAAAACAGAGAAGAATCAAAGTGGATAATTAGTTATAATCGCTCACAAAAAATATAGCTCAGGGCGCAAGCATAAATCTCCTTCAAATGTCGGTATCAAACACAATTATTTCTAAGTAGTAATAAATCTTCAAATAATGCCTCCAAGTCCTATTTGTGCTACTTCAGTAATCGTTACGTTGCTGATAGCTCCGGGCGAATGCAATCTTCATTAAGTAGACAATTTTAGTACAATTATTATCGTATTAGCATCCGTCCGCGGATTTGTTCGCGAATTTACGGGAATATCATCATCATATAGGAACATTTTAACAGTTCATAAATTATCCTATGCCGTTGTTTATATCACAGTTTGTGAATAGTTCTTGATCTAATGTCTTTATGTGTTTCAAGCTAACGAAAATCCATGCTGTTTTAAGTTAACTTTACGTATAGGTAATCAGTTACTTCTGTCAATCGAATTTTTTAACCTGCCCATAAACATTTTGTATGGTTATTTAGGGCTCAGATCTCGTTGTGTATATTTATCGTATACCTAATACTGACACTGTTCGCCTCGCCGTGTATAAGTATCGCCGGCAACGACGCCTGTCCAAAAACGAAACACATAGCTTCACAGAAAATTATGAGGGTGGCACCTCCCCGGTGTAGCTACAGTTCTATTAATTATAAATTTTTAACCCTTACAGTACTTTCTAATAAGTTCAATAATGCGTAAATTGACTTAATAATTTCCATCTGTAATAATGAACTGTCTAAACGTGATTAAACATAAGTAAGAAATCATCTTTTTATTTAAATTGGATCCATACAATACATAACTCAAAAAACCCTTACAAACAACCGAATAAACATACAACTTACATTTATTATATAGTGTGTAGGAAGATCGCAATTTCACAATGCTTTACAGTATATCAAGCATTTTGTTTCAAGTAGTACGAGATAAAATTGGTTCATTGTAATAGCAACCAAACACGCACTACCAAAATTTTGAAAGTAAACGGAATAACCATAGAGCACAGAGACAATAAATACAGTTTTGGAATTTCAAGTTATTCTTACTAAAATAAATTTTAGTAACAGCAAAGTTAACCAAATTATACGCTACATACATACATACATACATATCTTCACGCCAAATACCTAACGGGGTAGGCAGAGAGTATCGAGTGCCAAATGGCACGGTT
>DWNR01000746.1:0-17804 GCA_018250455.1 Polygonus leo | reverse complement strand
CAATTTTTTTTCGAATATCTTCTATGTACAGACTTTCGACCCTCTTTAGCTTTATTATATGTATAGATAGATAGATTATTGACAAGGCTACGGAAATGCCTGCTCTAAATTTTAAAACAATATATTTGATATTTTACTACAGACAGATGGTCTAATGGATCGCCGTCTAAATTGACATTTGCGTGACTATTATCTATCTATAACTGATCCAAATTTTAAACAACATTCCCAACTGGCGACGACCTCGGCCACGCTGGCATTTAAAAACCGACCAAGCGTGGGTTTCGTACCATTATCTATAAAAAATGGCAAAAAATCACGTCTGTTGTATGAGTCCCACTTAATTTTTTTTTCTGATTTTAGTCTTTGTTGCTATAGCGGCAATAGAAATACATCGTCTGTGAAAATTTCAACTGTCTAGCTATCACGGTTTATGAGATACAGCCTGGTGACAGAAAGACAGACAGACAGACAGACAGCGGAGGCTTAGTAATAGGGTCCCGTTTTTACGTTTTAGGTGCGGAACCCTAATAATATAGGAACAAATACCAAGCACGAGGCTTGACTGTATACAAACAAAAATAAACAATTATGGTTGACGCCTGTCGCAGGACGACCCGCGTCAATCTTCATCACACGTACTTCGGAAGTGTTGCTACTTACTGAACTAGCTCTGGTCTTGACCTCAGTGCCTTTTTCATGTATTTTTCCTGAGATATTGATATGACGTCTGTTGAAACGTGACCTTTTTACTTGACTGACCAGGAGTATGTTACGTGTATAGTCGATTGATGTGTCTTTATTTTAATATTACAAAAGTAGCAAAGTCAGGTGGTGGAACTCGTTTAGTTCAACCGGGGAGGTACTACCGTCACCGCCGGGTACGATTAAATCGTACTTGAAACCTCAAGTACGAGCAGGCAGCAATGCATCTGTGGCCAACCGACCACAGATGCATTGCTGCCCTTGAAGACTAAGATGTCCGGCAACCACGCCCCTCCAAACCGAAACACAATAAATTGTTTCACGGAGGATTATGAGGGTGGTGGTGGTTTATAATTAGTCTAAAGGTCGCATCGAGCCTACAGTCGTTGGTACGTGGTCATTGCCGCCAATCGACATTTGATATCAAACCGTAGTACGATTGAATCGTACTTAAGATTGACAATAGATGCGTTGCTTCCCATGAGGACTAAGATTTACGCCTTGTGTCAAAGTATAGCTGGCATTGGACCTCTTCGAAAACCCATATACGCATATAAATATTACGTGCATGTTAATTCATATTTTTTATAAAAACATATTTTCATAATTTCCATTTCATGTTATAAGTAAGCCGCTTTACCAGCTTAGCTTGTTAAACTGAAATAAAAATAAACCAAAATCAATAGCATGTTAGTATTTTCTATAAGATTAAGAACCATAACGACCTACTGATCTCTTTGAACTGTGGTAATGGGTTCTATAAGCCATCTAGAATAACCATGATCAAAATTCTCTCGGAAGAAACCGGCAATAAATCATAATTTGACTTCCGACGGGTTTCTGTTGAGGGTATAGCTTAATTAATTTATTTCTCCTATACCCTTGTCAATGCTTTATATTGGTTAATGTCTGTTCCTGAGATTACGCGTCATCTATGGATATTCGAACCAGTATATGGTTCGCTGAAACGGTACTAGCATCCTGTTTTTGCTGCGTAGTAGGTGCTTTTATATCGTACAAAGTTAGCAGTCCATCTGATGCAAATTGTCACGTCCACCCATGGACATTTGCATCAACCTCAATTACGATTGAATCGTTTTTTTTATTGTGTAAAGGTAGCAAACGAGCATGCAGTCCACCTGATGGTAAGTGGCTACTGCCACCCATGGACATCTGTATTAATTAGTATAAAATATCTTTTTATTTCATAACTGACATATTTTGTCAAATATCGCTAAGAGGTAATTAAACGAAATTTTCCATAAAATGGTACATAATTTTGACTTCCAAATAGGAATTCCCTGAGAGCCAGTTAAAACGTTATAACTCGTAAACTCTGGTGAGCTGCTAAACACTTTCCTTCGAGGATTGTTTCAACTAATTATGAATTGTAAATGTTTCAAAATGAAATACGATGTTTTGTTGAATTGATAATAAACCTTTGATCTACATTCATTTTCTCATACAAATGTTAAACAATTTGCCAGGTAATTTGCCAGCTAAACTTAAACGGGAGGCGAACATCTTAGTCCTCAAGAGTAGGAACGCATCTGAGATCAACCTCAAATACGCTTCGTACTCGAGGATGATCACTAATGACAATGGGCGGCAGTGACCACTTACTATAAGGTGGACTGCATGCTCTTTTGCTACCTCAAGACGATAAAATAAGAATTGTAATACGCCCGGAGCTAAAGTAACATTGACAAAAAATTGATTTAACCATTTCTCTATTACTTTTTTTATAACAATGGGATATCAATAAAAGTATTTATATTAATTCCATAATTATTGGCGTGTCCAAATATATTTTTCGCGTGCTTTCTTTCTACGCATGCATTGTTTGCATATATGGCGCCATATATTTTCAAAACTATGTCATAAAAAAACGTTACCCAAAAAGGTTTGACTGAATTTATATCTATACGAAAATATATTCGCAGAATACATTTAAAAGCCTCGTGGTAACACAATTTTTCCTATAAATATCAAAATAACTTTTACGAATCGGAAAAGATCTTATTAAAGTGAAAATATCAAGGGGATTATTTTCTTTTCCAACCTATCGCTGGTAAGCGATTTTATTTCTATAAAGAAAAATATTCTTTTTTTTACGTCATGATTCATACAAAACAAATGATAAATGTTCTTGTATCTTTTAAGAAATAACAAGTTTTCAGTACTGAAATGTTGAGTCTAGGCCATCTGTTGATGAGGAATTCCATGGTACTCGTAGGCAGGCATTTTCATAAAAAAATATTTCCACTTTGAAATAATATAATTTTTATATTTTATGTTGGACTTTTTCTCTCAGTGAAATAAATTTCCAATATATTGACTGAAATTTTATATAAATGGTTAAAAATGTGCACACTCATCATATTTATTACACTATTATATAATATAATAAATTTTAAAGAAAAATCAACAAAGTTTTTCTAAAAAAACTGTCTGTATTTAAAAAGTAAAATAGTTAAACGAATTTTGTATTCCCAACCAACAGATGAACAACCTATCGTGTACGAGTAAGATTCCAGTTATTTTTATTTATATAACAGTAATACAACAATTTTATTAATAAGAAATTATTTCTTAACATAAAATCTATTACATGTTACTGTTAAACGATTTTTTTTGTCCGTATTAAATCCGTACTTTCCATATTTTCCTTTCATTTTTTTTCGTCTTAAGGTAGCAAACGAGCATGCAGTTAACGAACTTTGTATTCCCAACCAACAGATGACGTACCTATCGTGTACGAGTAACATCTTAGTTAGTTTATTTATTATTTAAATACTATATTATGTGTAGTGACACAACAATTTTACTAATAAGAAATTCTTTCTAAACGTTCTTCATATTTCGCTCGATCATTCTCGCCAAAGCATGTCTAGGTCTTCGAAGTGAAGACCTGACTCGAGGAAATTGAAATAGCGCTTATAATATTGAAAGTAGTCTACTTTGAAGGCGAGAGAAAATTTAAGACCGGTTTTGAGTCTTCAACAAGCTGTTGCCTAGAAAAATCTATTTCTGATGCATCTTTTTATCGTTCACTCGTGCAATATTGAGAAGTGTTCTTATCGTTCGAAGCTATAAAGTAATATGCTGTAGAGGATATTAAAAATGGTGATCATATTTTACACATAAAATCTATTTCATTTCTCTGTTAAAGGCATGCGTATTAAATTTGTACTTTTCATTTTTTCCATTTTTTGATCGTCTTAAGATAGCTAATGAGTATGCAGTCCACCTGATGGTAAGTGGTCACTGCCGCCCATGGACATTACTGATCATCCCCGAGTTCGATTGTATCGTACTTGATCTTGACCACAGATTCGACCTTTGAGGACTGAGGACTTCTTGAGCGTTAGTAACATATTTACTTAGAAATTTTAGCACATCACCATTAACTTATAATTTGTACTTTCGAGTATGTGTCGAGTTACACCAGATTTAGTTCAGATTTTTGCGTGAAACGCGTACCTATCTTAATAAAACCGTGCACGTCCTGAATAAGATATCGTTACATCAGTACAAGCTATTTTGAAATTCATAGTGTTGCCAGATGAAGGTACCTACAGGTGATAAAAGTTATTGAGTGTGTGCTAAGGTCTTGTTTAGATGGAATTGCCTTGTTATGTTACCATCCTTAATATAACTGGTAAAGGATTAGTTATTTGTTAACAACTAGCAGCCCGCGGCATTGCTCGCTGTATTACACAATTTTAACTAAGGTACAACGTTATTTTTAACATTGACATAACATTTTTTATTTATGATCCGATTGAAAAAAAACAAACACTAAACAGATGTTAAGTAAAGTTTGCCTCAATACATTAGTGGAAAACCTCCAAACCGAAACACAATAAATTGCTTCACGGAGGTTTATGAGGGTAGCGGTGGTACCTCCCCGTTCGAACTACATGAGTTCAACCACCTGGCAAAAAGATCATAATAGATTGTTAAGAAGAAAATGAGAATACTAAAGAACATTATGTTCTTTTTATATTTCGAAGTCAGTTCTAAATATAAAGTCTACTTAATTCACAATTTATAATGGTAGATAATCGTTTATTTATTAGTTCTATAAGCAAGATGTTTTGTTAACAACGCTTTTATAGGTCAATGAATATTTAAAAATAGCCGCTATAGTGCAGGTATCATTAAATACGGTATGAAGATTAATTGACTTGTTAATTTATACATATAATTCAGGTATAACTCTTTTTTTAAGGAGACTCGTAATAATATACCTTCAACCGTATTCGTACATTCGGTAATGATACTTGTGTTTGTATGAAGAGACTTATGAAAGTGGAAGAAGCTAGGCAAGTATGTCAGAACCGTGCCATTTGGCACTCGAAACTCTCTGCCTACCCCGTTAGGGATTTGGCGTGAAGATATGTATGTATGTTCTTTTAGTTATGGCCGGTTTGGTTTTGCCGTCGGCCACCTCAAACATTTTTGAGAATAAATTAAACTGTTCGCCTCGTGCGTTAAAATGGCAGGTAACCAAGCCTCTCCAAAACGACAATTTTTTTCACGCTAAATATATTATGGTCGTGGTAGTTAGTCCTGTTATTTGACCGGGGAAGACCCGGTCTTTACCACATTTTTGCTTTCGTTAAATGATAAACATACGGATTGTGAAGGCTTACAATTTGCTCATAGCTCCACGTGAGTAACACCGCACTAACAAAGTAATTACTTCGGAGCATTTCGCACGGGAATTGGTTAATTAAACCACTAAGCTATATGAAGTAGGTCGCGAATATACAAGTAATCCAGGTGGAGGTCATTTAAACACTTTAGCAGATCTGAGTGAGAAATAGAAATTAGTTTTATCAAAAATCGGGAAGGTTTTTTGAATACTACTTTGTAAGTAGGTACCTTACGAGTAGTACATATCTTAATAAAATTACACATGCAAAGATTTTTTATCTTAGCAGCAAACAAGCCAGCAGACAACCTGATAGTAGGTTACAACTGCCAACCATCATATCAGTGGCAACCATGGACGTATGTTCTTTCAACAAATTATTTCCTACTATCAGTTAATCGTTTTCTCTTATTCAAAACTGAAATTTTGAATATGAAAAAACGAAAAAACGCCCGTTTAACAGGTCACCAAAGGTCACCTTCCCTAAGGAGATACAAATCGATTATAAAATCTCGCGACATAAATATAGATAGATATTGGTGTTACCGTTTAGAGAGCAAACTCTTCTTTTACTATTTCTTTGTTGTAATAAAAACGTTCCTGGTTATTTTAGCGATGGCCGACCATTTGTTTAAATATTGTTATGGCCATGGACCACCAAATGTTTGAGAAAAAAAATAAACTATTATAAAGTACTTTTACGATTAAAATTTAATTAAATTTATTAATAATCTAGAATATACATTTGGGAGGAGTTAAGAGTAACTTTAAAACCGCAGTTTTGTTAACCGAATTAAGTGTAACTTCTAGGAAAACTTCGGGTACAGCCACGGACCACCACTAGTCCACTGCTAGAGAACCACTATACTAAAGGTTTGTTTCTGCCAGCAAAAACCCTAGTACGACGCACAAAATCAAGAACCTAACCTTCCTAAGACTACCTATTAGCGTGTGCCGTGTAGCGTCGTGAATTTTCATTTAGCTGCACACTAAAATACCGTGCATCGCGTATCATAGCATTTTCGCATTATTTTGACGTAAATATCTAAAACTGTATTCTGCGTATCATTCTGCCACTGTTTATTTTTGAACGTTTCCGGAGAATAAAGGCATATATTATTGTCATCTTTAAAAAATAGGACTAAGTAACATGAGTTGACTAAAAAGAGAAAAATAAAATTGTTTAATATTATTGATATCGCTACCGAGTAGGTACCTATTTCTGGAGAAGGGTTATAAAGGTACTTGCTCCATAATTGCCCAATAAGTTTCATACAAATAAAAAAACACTACTTTCATCTAAATAAAAAGAAAAAAATAATTTGTTTTATTATTAGTTTTCATGTCGATGCCGAGAATGCCTTGAGAGGTCTTATGAAGGCACTGGCTCCAAAAGCGCATCACCAATAAAAAACTTTTATTGAATAAAAAAAACGCTATATGCCTGAAAAAAATATGTAATTTAAGTGGCATGTAGGTAAATTATTATAAAAAATTACATCATGTCTATATTATCATTAAAAAAATTACATCATCCAGTCAGCCATCCCACATTATTATTTCAATGTACATTAAATTGTAATAATACAAATAATAATTTAATTCCTCCCAGTGACAGTGTAATACCACGTCATCCAGATAAAACTTTTAATTAGTTAAGATACATAAATTAAATCGTAATGCTATAAGCACGATGTTCTAATGTCAATACTACGATTGATATTTATATTATTTATACTACAACACGTGCGTTTTTTATTATTACAATAAACACAATAACATTTGAACATTACTTGGATAAAAAAACGACTTCCGTACGAACATGAGAGAATAAAGCGCCTCGTTAAAAAAAGATTATTTTATATGAATTGAGGTCTAAATTAAAAGCGACAAAAAATGTAATCTGCCAGTATACATGTACTGAATTACTCAAAATCGGCTGAACGAATTAGGTTAAAACCGTACAAAAAAGGTGCATCCACATTCAAACGTACAGGTTTTCTTAGTTTATCTTTCATAAGCATTAAAAAGCAATTAAGATACATATTTTGTATATGAAAAACAAATGGCGGAGTTATCATACATAAGGATCTCTGCCAAGCAAACAACAAAAAAAAATAAAAAACAACATCGAGATGAGAAACATCTTGGCCTATATTAATTAAAACTTTGTAAAGTTCCAAAAATGTGACTTAGGTAATACAAATAGCACACAAATCCTCTTAATTATAATGTCAAATCAAAGGCAACATTTGAATCCTATTCGAAATCTTATGTGTCTTGATGTAAGATATTAGCAGTGACATATTAAGTATCTACTTTTGATAAAATGTCCCATGCAATGTGTATTTACATAAAATCATTCTAAAATTAGTGCCATTGTTTGCACATAAATGTTTGTTTTAAATTTGTTTAATTTCGGCGTCTTAACACATCATTCTTTATTTACGCTGTGTAGGTATATACAATGGCGTTAGTTATGACAACCTGTCACAGATAAAACATAGAACGAATTAATTTGTACATATTTAGGTGATGTAAGGTCTACAGTAGTTTACTACAAACATTTTTGACTCCATTTGTAATTGTGTATTTGCAATGCTATTGTAAATAAAAGATTACGTACCAATATTTTGCAATGTAGATATTGTTTACCTCATACTATGTACGTTTGAATAGTGTTTCTAAAGATTTCTCTTGTCGTGATCAAAGACTGACAACTGAATAAGTTTATCACGGGCGACCATGACATTTCGCATTTTTCGATAAAAAATATCGATCGGAGGACATTACCCGAATCATGGACGTTAGTATAGGAAACGAGCACGCATTTCACTTTATGGTAAGTGGTCACTGATGCCCAAGGACGTTAGAAATCAACTTCAAATACGACTCAATCATACCTGAAGTTGACCAGTTGTTGTGCGTTGTTACCCCTGATGACTAAGATGTTCGCCTAGTCGGCAACCACGCCTCTGCAACACCGAAATACAAGAGTGGCTCCACGAAATGAACCTAAGCATGAACATGGTACCTCTCCATTTAAACTACACAAATTCTAACGAAGTACTTAATTCATAAATGCACCTCTTAATAATATTATGGACATCTTCAATTCATAGCCTGCGGCATAAACTGTGCGAACTCCTGTCCTATTTACCGTCATAAAATAATAATTCATAATCTATCTACTGTCCAGCTTATCGTTCACCGGGGATCAGCTATCAGATAAACGCGAACTCATCACATTTAGAGAGATCGATAGATTTTCCATAAGAATTGAAAGCAAATCTAACATCTACGTTGTATTTTCCACGGGCGTATACTGACCAAGTACGAGTTGAGTATATTTGCAAATTTCGTTTCTATAAATTAGTAAACTTTTTTTTAAATACTAAATCTAACGATAGGCTAACGATCACCTGATGAAAAGTGCTTACCGTCGCCTATGGATATTTGTAGTTAGAAAGTCCACCAATACATTGCCGCTCTTGAAGAAGAGAGCTCTCATATCATAGCGCTCCGGGGATACATACTTCGTTAAGAATAAACAAATAGCGATACACGAAAATCGATAAGACCCACGTGTTGAGTCAATGACTTCCACTAATTTATAACCGTACTACGTATGCATATGGCAACAGAATGATATGATAAACCAATTAATAGTTTGATAACATTGTGTTCTAATCTTTTAAATAATATAATCCGCCGCTTGAGGGTTCGGTCCTTTAATTTTCAATGGTCGTTCAGTCTCTTTATACATTTAATAAGTAAGTTTTTAATAAAATAAATGTTATATAAGAGGAATACTAGTTTAAAGAGAGCTAAAATATATTTCTAAGATTCCGCTTTTTAATATATCCCGGAAGGATGTTCAAATTCGAAATCAATATATTTTATTCAAGTCAATTTTAGATACACAACTAATTCTCTTTGATTATACTTAACAGAATTAATTTTAAACATCAAACACAATCCGTAGTCTTTTCAAATATTTTTCTATAAAAGAAATTAAAGAAATTCAATCATCTCTTAGATTGTACCCACGTGAAATAGAAATAAGACATGAGCTAAAACGATTTCAGTTGTCGTATTTTTAAATCACTGACAGATAATTCAGTGCAACTAAATACAAAAATAACGCATCTTTTCTAAAAATCCAGCCCTAACCTTGAATAAAACATTGCATAGTAGAATTACTGACGGAACCATGATTGAATTTAATATCGTTAAAAAGTGCTAATACGAATATTATCAGGGCAATTTAATCTAGTATTATTTATCTGTGACCTAAAGAATTATTTTTTGGTAAAAGTATTATAGGTTTATGTCAGGTTTAAATAAGTATATATCTGATGTTTTTGTAATTTACATATCTACTTCCGCATTGCGTCTGCCTTTCTCAGCTTATGAAATAACATAAGGTTAAGGTATAATAGTAAAAAGGTATTAAGTAATAGAGCTACGAAGAAGACTGCAAATGTGCCAATTGCGCCAATTCTCCGGATTTTTGTTAAACACGTATTTGTGATTTTAGATTAATTGGTTACATTAGATTAAATGCATGGACGGATCCAGGGGGGTGGTCATGTGCGTCATGACCCCCCCTGGGCTGGGCCCAGGATCTTAGTGGACCCCTAAATAAAATTGTTAAAAGGTATTTTTAAGTAGGTACTTACGTACGTACAGTATTTACATTTATTAATAAAATAACTTTTTGCTTAGTTTGACCTTGACCACGACTACGTGACCTACCCCCCCCCCCCTGGCCCTTGGTCAAAGCTAGTTAAATCTGTTTTACCATACGTTTACATCGTAGAGGAAGAAGGAGGCACACATAATATTATTAATAAGAAGTTTACACAGAAAACGGTAACACAAATATGGCCCTACACTGTCCTTTAAAGGAATGAAAGATAAACGCCACGAGTACTCTAAAATTTCAACGAACAATAAAAAAAAATAGAACGATCATCTTACCACAGCATTTTAATCTTTATTGATCCTAATTGGACTATTTTTCAATTTATTTTTTGTATGTAATACCATCGAGTATAATCATACTCTTATGTGACCTTATGAATGGGAGCGCAGACATTTTTTTACACATTGCTCAACGTACTCACGAATTCAAATCTATTTAGCATACCTAGTGGTTTACTAGTTACCTAGTTGAATATGAATGAATACTGAAACTCATTGTCTTTTAATTGCGTAACTGTTATATTTATATAAATTTTATTATTTATTCAGTGTATTTTACTTCTTTTTTATCGTATGAAAGTAGAAAGTGAGCATGAAGTCCATCTGATGATAATTGCTTACTGCAATGACTGACATGATATGTTGATGACCTGATGAGCTTAACCACATATGCGTTGTTACCCTCGAGGACTAAGATGTTCACCTCGTGTGTTGCCGTCAACTACAGCTTTTTAAAAATTAAATTCATTAATTGCTCTGTCGAACCATATGGATTTTACCACCTCTTAGACATGTTAACAGAAGTCCAAAACAAATTTGAAACACGTCAAGTTCGCCTCATTTGAAAAGCCAAATTCGAAAAGCCAATTTTTTTTAATACTTGTTCTTACTATTTCTATTTACGAAACAAAATCGATAGGACAATCATTTCGGCTTTAGATTGTTTTTTTTTTAAACCAGCCTTAGTAAAACTTTTTACGAGCATCCAAAAATAAATACATTTTTAAGTCTTTCTTTTTTTATATATTTTTTTAACTGCCTTAAAAAAGTAGGAAATTCTGAGTTCATGTGTATTCTGTAAACATAGAAATTATCTTTCGAAGTCGATTTCTTATTTCGTACTTATTCAAAATATTGTAATATGTTTAAGATGTCACAAAATATAAAATTATGCTCAGACTTTGAAGTTCCTTTTTATCTTTGAAATGAATTATCTATTCACAATAATTTTTGTTCATCGATATATCACATCTAGATCTAGAGCAACTTTCTTATATTTATATAGTAGTTGCATATTTGTTTAATAAATTCATATTGCAAGACAGGATTATAACCAGACACGACATTTTACTACGATGCGAGGTCAAGTTCGTTCACCGCTAATTCGATTACTACTGCCGACTAACCGGACTGTGTGAAAGCATTTATGATTATTGTACTTTAGTACTAAATTCTACACTGCATGCTGGAAATTGTGGCTAGTAGGACCAATTTAGATGCAAGTGTCTTTTATTTAACTGCAATTGTTTTTCTGACCGTATTAAATAAAAATACGTCTTTAAGTAAAAACTTTACTCAGTAGCAATACTTTAGTCAGTAGATAATATTGCTAGGAATGCATGAAAAATATTTTTATTATTTAATACTTTGCACTTTACGTCTAGGTGTAGATTTTATCACCACCACTTTATATTTTCTGTGCAATATAAAGTGTCCTTAATGTCCTAAATAATCAATTCCAGGAGATTATCTTCAGCATCACAACCACTAACACTCACATCTAAGCGCCGAAAGTCCATATATCATCTGTGGAATTTGGGAATAAATATTTACTTTGAATACCTAACTTCTTTTAATTATTTTGTAACTTTTTTTACAGATACTTCAATATGGCCGCCAAGGTGGCAGCCGCAGAAATGTATGAAACGGAAAACGGAAGAGTTAGCGTATGTGGAAGCACTATAAAGTTAAAACGAGAACTGGGTCTCTTCTCGGCGGTAAACTTGATACTTGGCGTCATGATCGGATCTGGTATCTTCGTGTCTCCATCTTCCGCTCTACTCTATTCAGGATCCGTTGGAATGTGTTTAATTATTTGGACAATCTCTGGAATTATATCATTATTAGGTGGGTGTAGGTAAGACGCCTATTTACATTTCGTTACTATTTTCGTATCAAAATATAGTCAATATAATTGAAATACTTCATTCCAGGAGCACTATCATTTGCTGAACTAGGAACTGTACTCGGTAAATCAGGAGCCGAATATTCCTATTTCCAAGAAGCTTTCGGAAATATGCACAAATTTTGGGGACCCTTACCGTCATTCATATGTGCCTGGATTTATGTTATGATATTGAGACCAGCGGAAGTTGCCGTGATAGTAATGACATTTGCAGAGTATGCTGTACAGCCATTTACAGCTGATTTGGACCCAGAGTACAAAGACGCAGCTAAGAAGTTAACATCTCTATCAGCTTTATGTAAGTAAATATCTAACCAGTAAGTAATCAGTAATACCAATACCAATAAATTTATATATAGACCGATCTTAATACATTCGTTTAAATATCGCGCGCCGTAGGTAACGTTTATATAATTTCAAAACTCATTTGATACTTACGTACCTACGACGATGCATGATAGATGGCGCTACTTAAGCAATTGGAGCCATAAATACGTCTTGTTTATAGTATGTCAAAACCTTTATGCTACAATATGATGTTAACAACAGTTCATATTATTATACGATATATATTTGCAAGCATTTAACGCAGATAACATGTAAAATTCTCTATGGTTTCTATGTCAAAGTCAAATCATCCAAACTGAACTAAATGTCAGTGTCAAAATTTTATATTTTCAAATGTTTTGAATCGGTTGATGGTTGTTAAATGTTGTGTTATTATAGTTTTATACGTTTAAGATTTTTACGAAGAATAGATTTACGATACATATGTTAAGTAAATTATATATAGGTATTTGAGATAAAATAAAGTGTATCGTCATTGTGTGTAAACTAAAAGTGCTTCATCCGAACAAAATGTAAGTATAAAGTTTCTATTAGCTTTAAACATTCTAAATTTGCCAACGGCAATAAACAATGAGTTTATTTATCTTACTTATAAGCGATTAAACCTCCAGGATGTCCAGTGCGAATAATAACGAAACAAAAGAGTCGTTGTCGAGCGACGTAAAACATGTTAAAATGCGTTGTTTGGACGCGTGTAATATTATCGTAAACTCGCCGCTAGATGCTGCAATATCACCAGATAACATCGCCGAGAAAGCATTGTCCTACGTGGAGGGAGTCCAAACTGATATTCTAAATTCAAATACGCCAATTCCAACTGACAGTAACTTCTTAACGGCTCAATTTTTGGCGGAAATGAAACAAAAGACTGAGCAAGTGGATGAACTGATAGCCTTCACGCGAGGATCTATCTATGATGTGGACAAAGAAATTGAAAGGTACAGTCTTATTAATTATATTAAGATTTTTTTTCTTTATCATATACATGTAGCAAACAAGCATGCAGTCCACATGATAGTAAGTGAATGCTGTGCGATTGAATTATATCTGCATTTGATCACGGATGTGTGGTTTCTCCTGAGAACTAAGTTGTTCGCCTAGTATATAAGTATACCTGGTAACCATGCCTAAAAACCAAAACACAAAAATTGCTTCACGGAAGATAATGAGGGTGGTGGTGGCTTTCTTTGCAGCAATCTGTATGAAGTTGAATTAAAACTACTTCACAACTATGCAAGTTATAAACCTTGTTGTACTTATAAACAAAGTAGATTCAATAATTTCAAGTAAATGACTGCATAATAATGTTTACCAGAAGTCAAGATAAAAAAATCTATTGGCATAGACCATGATGTGAGGCCTGTGTCAAATTTATAGGATAGGGCCCTGTCCAATATGGCACCTTTTTTATTTTTAGTTTTGGCAGAAGTCTAAAGTATGTCAATTTGGTTAGTAGCGAGCAGATCAGACTATCATACATCATATTTTTTTTATCAATTTGTTATTTTTTAATGAGTTGAATTCAAGTATCCATGGCTTTCCAGTCTAGAGTCAAACATTTTCTTACAAACTTCCGTGTTTACTAAGCAGTGGAAACAAGCATTCTTATCACTTTAAGGTCAAAACCTGTCAAAAGAATCCTGGTCTTACCGGGGCTCCCTCTCGCTCAGGGTTTGTGGGCCCCTTTAAGCGACTTGCCATCCAATATATTTACCATTACCATTAATTTGCATTTGTAGTTGGTTACTACCTAATGTGCAACTATCATAATACATTAACAATCAATTGTTGATCAATATAAATATGAGCAGTAAGTGATTGCAGGTCACACTTATATACAATCACAAGTCCTTTTTGGTGGCAACACGAGTAACATTATCTATCAGTGGTTAATTGTATGTCTATGGATAGTCAGTAGTGACTACTTATCAGCCTTTGATTCTATACAAATCAAACATACATTTTATTATTGCCTACCTGAAACCACAAAGTACTTATGAATATCATCTACAATTCTAATTTATCTGACAATTTTACTTAATTCATCTTTCAGGTTGAACAGCCTTATAAAAACAGCAAAGGAAGCACTATCAAAGCCACGGGTGCAAAAAAAAGAAGTGAGTCCAGAAGCATTGAAGAAAGCAAAGCAGAGCTTTGTGGTGCTAAAGAAGGAGCTGCATGGACTCATTGAGTCCATGTTTCCCAATACTAGTGATTTGGTCAGCGATATATTAGGGGTAAGTTATTGTGCTTGTTTCAGTATTCAAAGTGTTTCATTAAAGCACTATTGCTAAAACTTATCACATAAAGGTCAGTAAACTAGCTTGCAGTACACCTGCAATTGTACATCACTGACCATGGACCTTAGTAATCATTACGAATAGACCATACTTGATGTTGCCAAAAAATGTGTTGCTACCCCTGAGGAGTGGTTCATATGTTCAAGTATATGCGTCAACCATGCCTATCCAAAACCGATATACAGGAATTGCTTCACAGAGGATTATGAGGGTGGTGGTGGTACCTCCAACTATACAAGTTCTACCTCCTTGCACGGTAACAGACGGTAAAAGAAAAAATAAAGATACTACTAAGATGTAACACCATCTTTAGAACAATTCACTGCAAATGATGCAATCTGAAAATAAAATATAAATAAATTGAAATCAACTTGAGATGGATGGAGTATTGCTCCCAGAATTAAACAACAACCACACAAATAGTAGAATAAAACTTCCTCCAGAGCACCTTGTTATTAGTTCATTTACAAGAATATGTAAAATTTTGGGTCCACATTCTTGACAAAAATTCCTGTAGATCCAAATTGGAATTGTCAAGATAGGTGACTTTTCATATTCTCTAATGCAACACTTAAGTTGACAGCCGGTTTTAAAGTGTCCTAAATTAACATTGCCTGTAATATTTACTTAATGACTGCTGAACACTTCAACTCACAGTGACTGTCTACCATAAGTTGTATAAGTATACTCATGAATGAAAATAGTTTATTAGGTTAGGTTTATAGGTTTATTTTTGTTTCAGCAACTTTTACAACGAGAGAACTCGCCAGGCTCCACTCCATACGTCCAAATCACCCAAGACACTTACTGTATTATTGAATTATTGAAGGATATCAATATTGTTACTACCAACCCTTATAACAAATTGGAGGTTAAATTAGCAATATAAAAGATTCATTAAACTAAATATAAAGTTTTTATAGCTTTAAAATTGTACATATTTTGATCAAAATAAATGGTCTATAATTTTCTTAATGGGTTTTATTTTTGAATTCTTTGTAGATATAATATTTATTCTGTGTATATGGTTCACATTTATATTTTTCAAGTGAAAGTTCATCAAAATTGGGTTCATCAGTTTATTGTAATAAATAAGTTAGGATGTAAGTCTGATGCTGTCTGATGGTAAGTCCATGTCGCCCATAGACATTCAACCCCATAAAGTTGAACTTGACTTCAAATACATTACTGATCTGGTAACCAAATTAGGGTTAATTGTGCATCTGACTTAATCCTACCTGCACATGGCAGGCAACATGGACAAGAAGTCATGCTCCACTGCTCTGGCCAACTCATCTAGATTTAACAAACTCTACAACAACTAAATCATTATAATAACTATTTCAAAAATAGAAACCTACATTATCCCTAAATACCATGAACAATTTTTCTATCATCTTTTCGAATTCAATAGAATTAACATGGTTCAGCTAATAAAATTCTTTACCTAAATGACGTTGGACAATAATATTAAAGGGTCCATCTGATATATTTTCTGTACCTTTTACCATAGAATTGACTCTTAGTAAACTCTTTTTGCTCCGATTGCTTGTTTAAAATGAAATGCTTTTCTGCTTCTAGTTATAATGACCTACATCAACATAACCAGTGTGAAGCTCTTTGTGAAAGTGCAAAATGTGTTTGGGATATGTAAAGTATTCGCCTGCCTCATCGTCATAGGCGGAGGAATCTATGAAATCGCTAAAGGTATTATATAATGCTTTATTTAATTATTCTTAACACTCAAATAATATAAAAATAATTTTTGAGGACGCTCTCATAGTGCGTTGCAAAGCCAAGATAGAGAGTAGTATGTTCTATGGCCCAGATTTTTGAAACATATGGCCATAGTATTTTACGTTACACTATTATCTATAGTTTGTTAGATAGCGATCTTCGTCTTACTAATATCAAATATTTTGATTTTCAAGTTATATTGATTTACATAGTCTTAATCAGTCCATAGAAAGAAAACAAAACATACGAATGGTCTTACTTTCCCGCCAAAAGTCATAGATTGCGTTGCTCGCGCTCCGCCGCGTATATGTAATAAAAAAAACCACTGTTCTGGCTCTATTTACAGGCAACACAGAACATCTAGACAAAGGGTTTGAAGGAAGTACTGTAAACCCTGGCGGCATCGCGATGGCCCTTTACTCCGGGCTGTGGGCGTACGATGGGTGGAACAGCGTTACAGTTGTCACTGAGGAGATTATCAATCCTGGGGTGTAAGTTATCTCAGTATCATTGATAACTATTGTAGTAACAAAACGTGGTCTTAATATAATTATATTTGCTTAACTCCGACCATGTTAATGTTCGATAAACACCTGCATGGCGAAAAATTCATTTATATCTATCTAACATGGGGCAAGCTCCTTTCTCCCGGCCATAAACATTTTTATTATTATGCTTTTAGCAGTACTTTTCGTTCTCGGCTTAAGCTTCATTAAGGCATGTCAATTTTTCCTCTGCTAATAGCTTTTACATCAAAAATTCTCTGCTTTATTAACATTTACTAAAAATTTCCCACAGGAACGTGCCTTTAAGCATAGCGATCGCAGTACCACTTATAACCGGATTATACGTATTCATGAACGTGGCGTACATGACGGCGTTGAGCTACACAGAGATGATATCGGTGCCTGCGGTGGCGGTTGCGTTCGGCGAGCGTGTGCTCGGCCCGGCGAGCTTCCTCATACCGCTTGGCGTCGCCGTCGCCACGTTTGGCTGCGCCATGAGCGTGCAGTTCGGTGTTACCAGGTGTGTGTAGATTTATGTTTAGGTAAAAAAATAAGGCCTGGTTCGGCGATGCGCTTTGGTCATCTATACTTCTATACTAATATTATAAAAGTGAATGTAAATTTGTTTGTTACAGTTTCACGCCAAAACTACTGAA
>DWNR01000745.1:0-17813 GCA_018250455.1 Polygonus leo | reverse complement strand
TCCATGGGCGGCAGTGGCCACTTACCATCAGGTGGACTGCATGCTCGTTTGCTACCTTTACACAATAAAAAAAACTGGGATTTCCTGTGTCATGGGCACTATGGACACTCACAAGACAAATACATAAACATTCTGAACAGAAACCCAAATTCATCATTCAAATTTTCGATCTGGCTAGGAATTGAAACCCAGACCCTCATCATCAAACTAGCATGATGACTCCCAAAGCCACACAGGTCACCATGTAATCAGTAGATGTAATCTAATAAATGATATCAATTCAATAAACTATTATTTTACTCCATATTGCAAAAGCATACTTACAGGCCTCTCCTGTAGCAAGACAGGTTCAGGCAGAGCATTCTGCCACACTTGTAATGCAATACCAGTACCAACACCAACTAGAAACTGGTCATATGCATCAGGGTCCATCAGGTACCATTGCAGGTCGGATTGCACCTTGAAGGGCTGTGGTGATGGTGGCTCCCATTCTTTAGGGATATCTGAATACCTAAAATATTATGTATTATATTAATTAGTATGTTAAAGAGAAGTTCATAAAAGCACTTTTAAGTGACAAAATATACTATATAATTGTGACAAATTGTAGCATTGAATATAATATCTTAAATTAAATAACAAACTTTTGATAAAGTTTAAATGTATCTTATCATAGATCTCTCAAAATTCATAGTTCTTATTTTTATAAAGTGTTGTATATGCATGGATTGAACTTTATCTATGACAAAATTGAAACTTAACACAATTGAAAGTTTCGAAAGAATGCAGATATTGCATTATTGTACAGAATAACACTATTATTGAAACATGACACGTAATAAATATTGTCGTACAATATACAATATGAAGTAAAAGAACATGAAAGTCACACATCATACTCACTTCTTAAAGTCGGTAAAGAGGTTCACTAAAAACGTGTGTTGCTTATCTAATTTACAATTATTTGTAGCCGCGACCGCCTCCGCCGCGTTCTGGGGGTTGCTGTATTCCAAGAAAATGTACCCAGTGGTAGACCCGTTCTCACTTGTCGGGTAATATTCGTTGACTATAGTGCCGAATTTACTAAAAATCTTGGTTATAACGCTCTGGAGCTTCTCCAGCCGCTCGGGCCCGACCTGCGGACATCCGTCGACCACGATCACATTCTCGTAACCGTCCGATTCAGTCGGCTTCTGCTCTAGGAGGTCTGCCAACAATTCTGCAACGTCAAAGTTAGGTTAGGTCGCGTAACTTGCTTTTACACCTTATAACTTATTATATACCGCACCAAATTTGTGTCTCACAATTTCTACAGGTAAAATCCACTTTAGACTTGCTATAAAAATAGCTGTAACGACAGCAAAACCGCAAAATATGTGTGGGCGACGCATATGGCCCGGACAACCTCTAATGTTAAAACTCCCTACCTTCGTCAGGAATGTCGTCCACGAATCCCTCGGGATCGTCAAAATCTGGCTCCTCATCAAAGTTTTGCTCTTCATTGTCACTTTGAGGGGTTTGATTCACTTTCTCGTCACCTTTTTTCTTAGCCATTTTGACGTTATAATGTGTGTTACCGGAAGACACGCCATTAGTGAACTAACAAGTTTCAGAGCATAGACAAAGTTTAGTGAAGTTTGTCGCAAGATGCCGCATGAAATTTTCATACATTTTGGAAATCAAACTTTGGGCAAACAAAATTATTATATTAAAAATATTGTTTAGTCGACTGTGTTTATGAAACATAAGGAAATTTATAATTATTTGCAATTTTATTAGGCATAGATAATATCTAATCCTTTTTCTTAGATACATTTTTAAGCTTGTACTGTGGTCTTGATTATATTTATCTATGAACGCACAGATAACTATATAAGTACTTAGTATATGAACGTCTAAAAGACAAACGTCAAATTCATTGTTAACTCTTGTCAAATAAAGAAAATGTTATTCTTATCGATTCTGAAATATCGAGACCAAACAAATAAGACTAAAATATCGGTTCAATGAAAATTGATTTATTTTTTATACACATATGGACAAAAATAATGGCTAAAACACTCACAAAATATTTTTTATAACATCACCAAAATTCGAATCACAAATCACAGATTCGAAAATCGATTAAAGTCCAAGAAAAATCGATTTTTTTGTAATTAATTTCAGACGCATCCCCAAAGTTAGTGATAAATTAACAAGAAGAAAGCAACCGACTGGCGATTTTCCATCGATTTCTTAGCGTTAACGTAACTCCGACATTCACGCAGCGATAACGTTGCGTTCCCACGTTATAACGAGAACTCAGGCGCAATGCACAAAGCAATAATCAAGCCTTCATCGAGGCACGTGGTGTTAATTTTAAGCATTTGTTGTGCTATTAACTCGTATTATTTATATTTTCCTTTGCTATGATTTATCTATATATATAAAAGGCAAAACTGATTAACTGACTGACATATCAACGCACAGCCGAAACTACTGTATCTAGAAACTTGAAATTTGGTACAGGGGTTCCTTTCATGATCTAAGTGAGCACTAAGAAAGGATTTTTCGAAATTCTACCCCCAAGGGGTTTTCGACTTCCACGCGGACGAAGTCGCGAGCAAAAGCTAGTCTTATTATATCTTATGTGGAATCGTATAGGGAAGTATAACTGCCATCCTTGTAATCCTCCATACACGTCACGCCGCCATGCTACTGTTGTTTTTACGTATATTACTATACTCTTTGGTTTTTACCTACATAAAAAAAACAAGCGGCGTTCGCGTAGCGGCGTGCAAATATAGTCGGGTGCAAATCGAACGTCGGAGGCACGCTGTTGCTGGTAAATCTATGCAAAATCGCACGTGGGCAATCGGTGTAATGCTTCGATCAGATATAAAAAACTTCTTACATTTACAGTCACCCAAATGCATTAAGAAATTAAATTGTTCATACATGTACATTCTTATTTTTTATCTACAACAGCGAATCATTTTATATTTCCATAAAACAACTTTGCTAATATGAAGGTATGTGCTTCGAACATGCATTAAATATAATAATCAGTCACTTTTGATACCGTAGGTAGTTTAGGTAACGTGGGCTTAACTTAAATCTATCTTCTTACAAAAAAACCTCGTCCCATCGTTTTCTATCTCCGTAGAACTATGCTAATTCTGTGATCGAGCACATTAAACATGCATCGAAGTCCATTCTTTCCAATTTGCGGAGGCAATGGCCTGCATCTCGCCACACGTTCCCGGTCACCGCGCACGGTTATTGAGGCCACAAACGCTGTTAACCCAGTACTGCTTGCTTAGGACTAGCACCAAATCAAGTGATTTGTTGATATAGTGTAAACTCTATTTAATGAGATTTCGGAGATTCTGCTGTTTCCGTTCCTGAAGGTCTTATAGAACTTGAAAAAGAAAACTAAATGAACGAATATTTTTTTCGATATGTCGCTTAGTTTTCGAGATATCGAATGAAAAAATAGATTTTTTTTAGTAGATTTTGAATTTGATTTTTGATTCTTCAGATTGAGGCGCCATAGAAACAGCAATATTGCCGAAACATTTTAAATATAAATAAAGCTAGCGATAAGATAAGCTACCTGATGGTAAGAAGCCCCTGTCGCCTATGGATATTTGCATCATCAAAGGGTCCGCCAATGCATTTGGCTTTGGAAGCGGGCTCTTTTCGTTTCGACATTATGGCACTTATGGCATTATTAAGACTAGAAAAATAAATACATATTGCATGTTTTACCAATATTGCACATTGGGCGCATAAATAATCCATAGCTACTACACAACAACTACCAAACAACGATGCAGGATGATTCCAATATGTAAACAAAAGAACGAATTTCTTAGAATCTTCGCTACGTATGGTGTCGACAGTTAATTACGGGCTAGATAATAAAGTAACAATAAATAAACAAAAGTACGCTGGACCGAACATGGCTACAGTTCTTATTCAATTGGGCAACTTGGAATGTGTATTTATCGTATAAAGTAGCAAATGAACACGCATTCTAGCTGATGGTAGGTCGTTACACATTTATTATCAATCCCAAGCACGATTGAATCGTACTTAAAGTTTATAACTGATACTTTACTACCCCTAGACTAAGATGTTTGCCTCGTGTGTACCTGTGTACGTGCTGTTTATGACTTAATAATAACTTTTGTCGTGGTTATTGAAATGTATAACAGTGAAAAACAAACTAATCCAACCAGAATCGAGTGGCTTGACCTTAATATATCCATCTTCAAAGGCTATAAAGTAAATTAATAACATCACATCTGAATTGGAGAAATAAATTGCGCTGAGTATGGGAAGTTATATGGTATGCGGCACTTAGTATCTATGGCAAATTTGTTGGCCGTTCTTACTTTCGTGTACTGTTTTGTATCCTTTATGTTATATTTTTATTTAATGACACTTGAAATACCGTTGGTTCGAAGCCCTTGAGAGAACATATTCATTTTTTCATTAAATTACTATATAAAAGTACGTTGAATATAAAATACACAACAAATACTCATCCTCTGGTTCGATTCATTCGTCCTTAAGGTTCAGCAGATACTTGCTTACTATTAGTAGACTCATTTGCTATCTTTATATTATATAAAATGACACCTCTTTTTATAATGTATCAAATATTATCTTCGGCGACGTACGAACTTTTACAATGCTCCGAGCTTATTACGCACAGTTCCCTTTAGTTTGTTAACATCCTTATGATAGTGGATAATCGCAAACATAACATTTGTATCTAGCCACATGTAGCTAGACAAATGTCGCAACTGATTGATAAGTCATTGTTCGGATAGTTATAAGTATTGCAATTCCAAAAAAGTGGAATTACTAGAACTTACTAGTTAGTTACTAGAAATTACTAGTTAGTTTTTCAGAAGATCAATTTATGACATACACTTAACTACTTATAAGTAGGTACATTGGCCGACTAAATAAAAGACAGCGCACATTACACAAAATATGTGAACTTTTAGTGTGTGGGTCCACACTTAACCGATTTTTTAAAGCGTTGAAAACAGGTAGAGAAATTTTTACGCAAGCATAAGTGCAAAAGGACGTTAAAAGATTCATCTATTTTTCTTGAGAAACTAACGTTATAAATTGTTGTTGTAGCGTACCTATATAATTATATAGGTAGATACCTAATTACCTACTAAAACCAGTAACTTTATTCGTCTCATTACCTCAGCATAGCGTAAATATGTAAACAGCTGAACTTTACGACTTTGAACTAGATGACGTGATCCCAAGGGCGAATTTTAGCCTGATCATCTCACAAAATAAGGCTTTTAAAACACAACAACCTAATCAGTGGCGTAACTAGACCGTGTGAGGCCCATGGCAAAATTGGTAAGGCCTCTGTCCAATATGCAGACGTTTTTTATAGACGAACTAGCTTTTGCCAGCGACTTCGTCCGCGTAGAAGCCTTTTATATATATAGATTTAGAAGTTTCTAGAATTAACGAAAGAATAATAAGAAAACGACCTTTTCTTTTGGTAAGTTGAAAAGTATCCGTTGCTTTCCAGCCTGGACCTTTTTTTGTTAGGAATTTTTGCATTTGCTAGGCAGGCCAAAACCTGACAAAAAAGTTGTATCCTATCGCATATGCTTTTGACCCGGGGCCCCCTCTCCCTCGGGGTCTGTGGCATTTTGCTGACTTACCATCCTGTATTTACGCTCCTGATACGAATTGTACACATTTGCCAGGTCGTAACTCAATTGTATTTGCGGTTGATTACAAATGCCCGCGAGCGGTAAAGACCACTTACTATAAGGTGGTTTGCATGCTTATTTGCTACCTTTATACTATAAAAAACCTTTATAACTTACTTTGAACTAACATATAACTTTGTGTATCTTGTCCAGCTTTCGACCCAAAATTTTATGCTCTCTTTTTGAGCCAAGCTTTGCTCCCTGAAGCTAAGAGTACTCAATCACATTAAAACTGAAATCATTGAACACTATTGATATGAAAAAAATCTAAAGGCTTTGGACATCGTAGTTACTATTGTGGGTTCATGTGCTAGTTGAACAATCACTTCACCGATTAAGTACTCTTAATACCGAAACAAAATAAATTACTTCACTGAGGATTACAAGGTGTAGGTATTTGTCTTTGTAAGTAATCCATGAGAAACACGACACACCAATCATCATGGAGGCCCCAAGATATCTATAATTGTAGAAAGTATTATTTATTTATCACAGAAACTAATTGTTTACCAACAAGCTTAGCGTGCTACTTTCTAACAACTTTGCATTACAATGAGGTCATCGGCAGAATGCAGACGCCTAAACTTACTTTCATCAATCAATGCAGGCTGTGGAGTGAAGTGAGTTATTAGCCGAGTCACCTAGATGCGTGGGTAAAACTGTAAAAGTGTCCTATACATAGCTTTTAGAGATAAGTCTTAGTATAATATTAGTGATAGATACATTAAAAATTCGACCAAATGCAAATTGTACTCGCGCACGAAGAGTGGCGTACCAAGATCTATAAAAAACGGCAAGAAATCACTTTTGTTGTATAGGAGCTCCCCTTAAATACTTGTTTTATTCTGTCTTTAGTTTTAGATATACATCATCTGTGAATATTTCAACGCTCTAGTCACGGTCTTATCACGGTTCATGAGATATAGCCAGGTGACAGATAGACGAACATACCGATAGCGAAGTCTTAATAATAGAGTCCCATTTTTAACCTTTGGGTACGAAACCCCAAAAATAAGGTAAGAGACACCCAGGGATATAATTTTGTAGCCTTGAAATGTTATTCAATATACTACTAGATTAAAAAAATAAAAGGAATCATCTTAATATTATTAAATTTTATTTTAACCTGTTCACCGTCACATGGGCGTAAGGTGAATTATTTATTCACTGTTCATTACTTTTCTTTTATAAAATAGATCTTGTAGTAAAAAAACTGCCAAGCAACATAACAAACATAAGGTGTAGTGAAGTGTAGAGTTAGTGATGTCAGGACGTGTAGAGTTAGAAGCTTCGCTCTACATAAGATCTTTTTATTATCGAATGATTAAGTAATCATTCCCAAATACGATTTAATCGTACCTGAGATTGACCACAGCTGCATTACTACCCCTGTGGATTAAGATGTTCGCCTCGTTTGTAGATATAGCTAGCAAATACGTCATCTGATCTGATAACTTTTTGAGAGTGCGAGCCCATATGAAAATGTTTTTGGTGGGTTTGTTATTTTAGAGAAGTGGCAAAATTTTAAAGTAATAAAAATACGCAATAACTATCGATATTATTATCGTGAATATCGATAACGCCTCCCTTCGTGAATATCGATAAGCAAACGATCCCATCAAAGTATACCTACCAAGGTTCCCACCGTAGTACGTACAACAGAAAATAGTGCGCGACGTTTACGTCATTTTCTTATAGCGCTTTTGTAAAGTCACTGCTGAAAATGTGAACTTAAGTTCTTTCCTGGCAATTCTTTTTTATCGATTAAAGGTAGCAAACGAGCATGCAGTTCACCTGATGATAACTGGTTACTACCGCCCTTGGACATTTATTACCGATTCAAGTGCGAATAAATCGTACCCGAGGTTGGTAATTATTTGACTATTTATTTATTCCATCACAGATATTTGTAAGCTTACAGCTAAGCCAACACGTACAAAAAATCAAATGAAAACTGTTTATTAATTATAGTAATATCTAGCTAATTAATTATTTGTAATGTGAATGATATTTTAGATCAATTTATAAGAGATCCTTCAATGTGACATAAGGTACCGTACGTACCAGTTCCGCTGATGTACCTTCAAGTAACCATGAAAAAGTTTTCCTATATTATACTGAACTTAACACAAAAAGAATTATCCAAATCAGTTCATAAACAACGATGTTATGCGGGAATAATGAATATTACCCGTTGCAGATTGAGGAATTCCCTGGTATATCTTCGTAGTCCAAGGTCAAACTTGCGCTTCACTACCAATAACCAACGACAGTTTTTTATGATATTTTCCAAGTCATCAAAGTATGATTCACACGACGTAAATAGTTAGCTTATGTTGACATCTCTATATATAAAAGTCAAAACTGATTAACTGGCTGACATATCAACGCACAGCCCAAAGTACTGTACCTAGAAACTTGAAATTTGGTACATGGGTTCCTTTTATGATGTAAGTGAGATTTCGAAATTCTATTCGAAATTCTAAGGGGATGAAAAAACGGGGGTGAAGAAGTTTGTATGGGATAACGTGATTCCTTGGTTCAATCTACTTCAAATTTTGCATAAATATTCTTTAAAGTAATTGATGGAAACGTGTTACGTTTTTTTTTATTGAAAATCATCGCTTAATGGGGTTAAAAAGCTTTCTAAGCTATAATTTATATGGCAGACCAACGTATGCCGGGTCCACTAGTTGTTAAATGAAAAGGGAAGAAAGGCCATATTTGTAACAATGTTCACAATTTAAGTGGTCGCCCTCAAGTTCTCGTGTATGTACCTTAGTTTAGGTACAGATTACCTCACGTATTATTAACTATGCGGGAATTCTGATGTCATCCATCGACTTTTGATGCGGAAAAATAACTAGTTTACGACACCAGTTAGTTCCTACCTTTCTACCTAGTTAACAAGTTATGTACATCATAGGAAACACCACAAAAATATTCTATATCTTTAATTAGACATGTAAAATTGCTCATTTAATAATAATAGATTATAACAGTTAAGTAAGTTTGACTTTTACACAGATAGAATCGGCGTATTTCTGACTATGCCTCATTATAAGAAGTGTTGAATGTATCTGAGTCTGCATTTTGTAAGTAGGTTTAATATATTGGAATATAAAATATTGACTTGCCACAGATATTTACCCTAACGTTAAAATGTAGTAGATATTTGTTTAGCATATATTTATCGATCTACACGTAAAGTACCTGTAATGTATATAGATAAAGAAATACTTAGCTCATTAAAATGTAAATATGTACCTACATACAATCTGTATTAAATTACCTATCAACACTACTGACTTACACACCACAAAACCACAATGTTTGTACAATATTGTGACAAACTATAAAAAATATGATTAATGAATTGTCATTTAGTCACTAACGTTATAAAATGTAAATAAATACATAGTCATTGTAGCAAAAGGCCAGCAAGGTGGTAGGTAAGTAGGTAGGTAGGTTTTGCCAGGTGGTAGAACTCATGTAGTTCGACCGAATAGGTACCAACGCCATCCTCATAAACCTCCGTGAAGCAATTAATTGTGTTTCGGTTTGGAGAGGCATGTTTGCCGGCTATAATCAAACGCGAGGCGAACACCTTAATCCTCAGAGGTAGCAAGGCATTTGTGATCAAACTTTGCTATGATTCCATCGTACTTGGGGATGATTACTGATGTCCATGGGCGGCAGTGGCCACTTACCATTAGGTGGACTGCATGCACGTTTGTTACCTTTACACAATAAAAAATGCTAACATGTTACAGTAATTAAATCAGAAGGTTGCACAAATTAAAATACATAATGTCATGGAAATTTCTAAATTTAAAATCTTTTGTCTCGAATCAAAGATAGAAGCTAATAATATAGGCTAGTAGATATGTAGAGTTGCTCTTTTCAACTAGTCCTGTCGAACTACACAATAAATACGATAATTTATGCAAATTTAAAATTAAACTGGTTCTATGAATATCTATAAAATAAACAATCTGCAATGGCTTAAATAATGTGGATACATAATATCCACTAATTATTAAACATAATAATTGTAACACAAAAATATAACTGGAAAGTTGGCCAATACGTTTCCAAATAATGAATGGAGTGTATCATTTACTTTACAATTTGAATCATTCTGAATCATGGGAGTGTCGAATCATTGGCATTGTGAGGCCGAGCATGCCTTCGTAACGTAGATTCAACATGCGCTCTCATACAACCTACAAGTTGTTCGTTCTTTGGCCAGTTAATCCGCCATACTTGTGGAGAACGCCGCGTTTGCCGCGCATTCGAACCACAGATAAAATATTTCACTACCTATCCCGTGTTCCCGCGTAAAAGGTATTACAGTTCTCGCCTTTAGTGATGTGAATGTTTGTTTTTTATGAGCAAGTGCAGAGTGAATGGTATTTACAAAATATACCACTTTTTTATGTGCTGTTATTCGAGCTACTTAATGATAACTTGGAATGTTATGTTGTTAATTTCCCATTGCTATCATCATAAAAAGCTCGCAAAGGAGATAACATCATGTTTCTTACATGCGTGTTTGGTAACAATTTGATCCGCATTTTTTTCATTCAGCCGTAAATATTGACATATTTTATATTTTTTTAAGGGCAAAAGCGACTTAATAAATGCTATTTAAAATTAATTTGGAGAATATAAATATTATAATAAATGCAACTTAATATTTATATTAACCGGTACCTAAATACGGAATAGTATGTAGTTTGAACAGTAGTATGTAGTAAATGACATTATGTGTATTTAATGGTTTTTTGTAGTAATATTTCACTAATTTATAATTTTAAATAAATTAACTGTTAAAAAATTAACCTACATCACCTTTAAACAACATTTTACTATAAATTCCTTAGAAACATAAAGCTAACAAGTATGAAACACCGAATTTTGTGAGTCAAATTTTATAATTGCTAGTTTTACCTAGAACAAAATAATATGAGCATAATTGCGTAGATAGATTTGATTGTGACATCTCAGGTAATTATTAATTTATGTGCTGATAAAAGCGGATGTATTTTTACATAAACACACGCCCACACAAACACATACACGAATCGTGTTACACCGTAGTCGTAATATACCGTCGTCCCACTTACTTGTTTAACATTTGTACAGATACGCATTGTGATGGTCACATGCTTGTATGTACACACCTGTGGAATGTGTACTTTAAAATGAAATAGACATCTTCTTTACGTTTTTAAATTATAAAAGTACGTACAAGGCATATTTGCAAGAACGAAATAACAACAGGTGTATTTTTTTTTAATTAACTTAATATACTTAAAAACAAAAAATCCTCATTACTTAGGATTACTTACATTACTTACTCTATAAGATTTGACCGATATGATAACTTTTGTTTAAAATTAATCCTAATAGTATTTATAAATTAAGGTTTTTTAAATGCAACATTTTAGTTGTAATATAATATATATATACTTAACATATTAACTATTTGCACATGCAGTAGTAGCACATGTAGTTTTAATTTCATAAGTCAAAAACTAGAACCACTGATCGTATTGACATGATATTTTTGTTAATATAATAAGTAAACTTATTGGACCATGATTTAGTATTTCTATTAGTAGTAGATGTAGATATTAGCAGTGACAATTTTATTGAACGTCGGAGTAAATATCGTGGCATGTGGCTCAATAAATATTCAGAGGAGGTGGATAAGAAATAAGTACGTGGACCACGCGAGCCTGAAACACAATTTGTGATACCAAGCTTAAATTTATGAAACTACACAAGATGTTCATAAATCGCAGAAAATACAGGGATATCATAATAATGTATCAATTTTTCAAACTACGTTTCGAAACACCCTATAGATTTTATCTACATTATCACATCACCCAGCCCGCTACATTATTTAAAACAGATTCAAAATACTGCTAATTTTAATACATGAATTTAATAAAGAAGTATATTTAGAACTTGACATTATGAATTCTAAGTATAAACCATCTACAGTTCAAGATGCGCTGGGTGCTACTGGGTGCACTCACTGTTATGACTCTCGTCGGTGGCCAAGAGACATGTCTCTCTGGCGAGGAGGACCCTTATTTCCTCTTCGGTACGAAAACCGCCTACACCTTTTCGAATAAAGGTGTTCCGACCAACCGCCCTCATGAGATTCTTGGTAAGTTTATATTTTTATAATTATATATTTTATATTCATTTAAATTTTATTAACTGTGTAAATATTCAATATATAAAAATAATTAAAATGATTCATTGAAACAGTGCTTAAATAATATTATTTATCACCATTCCTTAATGGCCCAGGAATTTTGTTTCTTATTTTCATTTAAACTTTATATCTTTTTTAAAACATTAAAAGAAACAAGATACTTATTTATAACTAGCTGTTCCCGCGGCTCCGCCCGCTACCCCTCCTTTTAGGGGTTGAATCTTTATGGCCTTAAAACACGGCCGGGGATCGTCTCGACAGATTAGTCAAGTTAGCATCAAAATCCGTTAAGCCGTTTTTACGTGATGCGCGGTCAAATAAACAGACAAACAGATAAACAGACAAACAGACAAACAGACAAACAGACAAACAGACAAACAGATAAACAGACAAAAATTCTAAAAACTGTTGGAACGTGTTCTGTTATCGATCCTTAGTATCCCCAGCCAACTTTTATTTGAATATATTCCATGTACAGACTTTCGACCCTCCTTAGCTTTATTATATATATAGATATAAAAGGAAAAACTGATTAACTGACTGACATATCAACGCACAGCCGAAACGACTGTATCTAGAAACTTGAAATTTGGTACCTTTCATGATCTAAGTGAGCACTAAGAAAGGATTTTTCGAAATTCTACCCCTAGGGGTGTTTCGACTTCTGCGCGGACGAAGTCGCGAGCAAAAGCTAGTTTGTTTATAAAATGTGAATTCATTATTTGTTCTTCCAAATAATTTTCATCCCCTTCAAAGTAATCCCCGTCCGATAAAACGCACTTTTGCCAACGCTTTTTCCAGTCCTCGAAACAGTCGGCATGGGCGGATCCAGGGGGGTGGTCATGGGGGTCATGACCCTCCCTGGGCTAGGCCCAGGACCTTAGTAGACCACTAAATAAAATTGTTAAAAGGTATTTTTAAGTAGGTACTTACGTACCTACAGTACTTACATTTATTAATAAAATAACTTTTTACTAGTATCTATTATTATCAAAATTAAATTATAACTTCTTGTGACTTGACCACGACTTTGTGACCCTGGCGCCTAAGCTGGATCCGCCCTTGATATAAATAGGGATGTCTTGATATAAGTTGGGGAGTCAGCTGTGCTGCGACCCGATTATATATTTTAATGTTATAATTTTAAAATATCTACTTTTCTAATGTGTTCATGTTATGACCGATAAAGTTGAATGGACAGAACATATTATGTCTTTTGTTTGGAATTCATGCGCTGTTCCTAGGAACTTTATGATACTGTAATTGTGTAACTGCACGAGTTCCTTTTGTCTTCTTTTTACTTTTAAAGTAAGTGGCATTTAGTCTGCAAATGTTAAACCGCAGTCTTTTACATTGTATTATGAATGTAGAGTATAAAATTTAATATAATTTACATTTTTTGTGTTTTATAAACACACTTAAGACATTATATAATATAATAATATATATCAATCCTAAATATTAATTTTAAGCGAGTTATAGTATTAGTATTAGTAGTATATAAGTATAGTTATTCAATTATTTTATTGAATACAATAAACATATTGCTGAAATTATTTACGACTTTTCTAAATTGAAATCGTTTTACGCCTTTTCCTTGCCGTATACACCGCATAGACGAAACCCTTTGACGACAAAATAATTTAGTTGCAAATGCATTTAATGTCAAATTGAAATAAATACATTATAATATTACTCGTTTTTGAAATCATATAATATCGTGATTGAATCTTCCTGTTTATAGTAAAGATTTCGTTGTCTAACACATTCTGTATTATTTTATTTTACGTAAACGAATGGGAAGTAATATGTACACGTTATTTTTCATTTCTTTTTACTCTAAATTGTATTTTCATTTATACGATTTCGCGTTCCACCCACCCGTCAAAAGGTCAACCTGTGATAATAAATTTAAAAAAAAAACTTTTTAAAATTCGAACCTTTGGGGAAGATACAGGATCTAAATTCAAATAGAAAACTCATGCTTTACGTTAATGAGTGCAGTATGTATAATATATGAACGAAGTAATATTCACTAGTCTATTAATATGTATGTAAGACAGATACATTATTTTGATATTTGAATTAATGAAACAACTACTATAAAAATAACACTTTTATCATTAACCAGAATACAAGAATATAATTAATTAATAGTTAACAAATAAATACATATTTATTGTAGTAATAAATTACATCTCATTGCTCAAATTTAACTTCTCTGCTAGATCACTTTCTGTTTCAATTTTAACTTCTTTACTGAAAGTTTTCTTCAGTAATAGGTCAATCGCGGACTCCTCTGAAATAAAAAATAAAATAATGTTAAATGCTACGAAAAAAAGACAAAAAAATTATTTAATTGAGGTTCAGTAGGTCTAATTACAGGAAAAAGAGATGCTAAATTAACTAGTTTTTTCGAAGTGTTAACAAGTTTTTAAATATGCTACCTCATTCCATGAGTTTTCTAAAAAAGTTCTGTACAGAATTTGCCTCTACATGTCTAAATCATTTGTGGCCTAAGGTAATAATAAATATTTATTTTAATTATAACTTACCAGTAACTTGAATGGCTAAAAGTTGATGAACAATATGTCTAGCTGTGATTTTAAATAAATCTCTACTGCTAATTTTCTTCTTTTTATAATAAGGCATTAACAACTTAACTACAAGCCCTGCCACATCTACTTTCTCTGAGCGGGGTTCTTTACTTTTAACTTCTTTTTTGTGTTTGGACGAATCATTTAAAGATTTATGTTTTGATTTTTCAGCTGGAGGTTTTTGTTTTAATTTGGCTGTTGGTGACTTTTGTTTCAATTCATCAGATGATAATTTGTGTTTTGATTTATTTGGTTCTGATATTTCCTTTACTTTGTCATCTGCCGATTTATTTTTCTCTCCATGACTGTGATGTTTATGTTTATGTGAATCTTTATCTATCATATCGTTATGCTTTTCTTTTGCTTTTTCTTTGTGGTGCGATTTATGAACGTGTTTAGTCTCCTTAGAGTGACGTTTTGATGGTGAAGGATTTGAATCATCAAGGGGATTAGTAATTGCTTTAGATGTGGATTCTGGCTCAGGATTAACAATTACAGGTTCCGGTGGTAGCTCTGAAAATTGTTTAAGCTGTTTTAAAACTTTATCTGCCTCCAAACTTAATTTGTATGCTTTTTCAAATTTTTTATTACTGGAGTCTTTTTGGGTTAAGTGTGATGTTTTGTCAGTAGTTTCTTCCTCGTAATCATTTTGTTCTATTTCTTTTTCAACAGAATCAATATTCTCATCAATTGTTTTTGTATCTTTTACTTCCTTGTCATTTTCTTCATCAATAAGTAACTTTGGGGAGTTACTGAGATTCTTTGTGTCTGCACTGGTATGGGAAATTTTATCATCATTTAATTCTTCCATAACAGAATCTTTCTTTGAGATTATCTCAACAGATTTTTTAGTGTCAACTTTTTCCTTCTCTTTACTCGAGCTCTTTTCTTTTTTGACCTTATCGGATTTATGATGTTTGTGCTTATTTTTCGAGAGTTTAGGTTTTTTAGCAACTTCCGAATCAATTTCGCTGTCTGATGATTCTCCAAAAAGAGCCTTAATTTTTCTTTTCGAAGTAGGTTTCACTTTTTCGGGTGACTTTGGATCTTTCTCTTTAGAGACCATTGATTTTTCCTTATCACCTTTGTTCATTTCGCGACTAGGTACACCTTCTAATGTTATATTTATTACTAGGGTTTTGCCATTGTTTTTTGTCATAAAGTCATTATTGGATTCATCCAATTCTTCTATTTTTAATGTTGTGTCATCACTATTACCAGCTACACTACTAATTTCTTCTAATTTGATTGTGGTATCATTATGAATACCTGCGTTTTCATCTATCACAAGACCGATATCATCATCGCTTAAATCATCTATATCAGATACAGATGAATCTTGAGGTTCTGTTGCGGAGAAATAGCTCTGAAGCTTGGTTTGAGTTAATAACTCCTTTTTAAAGGAATTTGCTTTTCTTTTAGCTTCTTTGTCTGCTTTAGATAATGGTCTCGAATCATTTTTTTCAATGTTTCCTGCAAATATTATGCTTATCATCATTACAAGGCTCATTTTAAGTGTTGAATTTTGTATAATATTTTGAAGAAATGCTTGCAAGATATAGTCTGATACTTACCTCTCTCCAGTTGTGAAGCAGTTACAAAACCTTGATAAGATTGATTGTCTTGCTTCTTTTGTTCAAACTCTTTAATGAATTCTGAAAGCGTTCCTTGTTTTTGAGGCTCCAGTGTTTTAAGTTGCGGATATAACCCGTCCTTATATGCCTTTACCGATGTTATCTGCAAAAATATTTTATTATTACTTAACGCTCTGGTTTTTTTCAGTCATTATATTTATGTATATCAGACGTTTTATGTAACTCACCAATTTGGTCATAGCACGCCTATACAAACTAGTCACAGTACTATTTGAAAATGCTTCATATTCTAAGTCTCTAGCACACTGCTCAAGGTCATGACGGGACAAAGGCCTGTCGGGTTCGTCCAAACCCTTCATGCTTTCCAAGTTATTCTTTAAGGCGTCGACGAGCAGTGATAGGTAACTTTCTCTGCTAGCAACAGTCAATCCATTTACCTGTAAAAGACATATTGGAAACGTTAATTAGTGTTTCGGTTTGGAGAGGCGTGGTTGCCGGCTATACTTAAATACGAGGCGAGCATCTTATTCCTCAGGGGTAGCAACGCATCGGTCATCCAATTCAGGCATGATTCAATCGTACTTGAGGATGATTACTGATATCCATGGGAGGCAGTGCCCTCTTACCATCAGGTGGACTGCATGCTCGTTTGCTACCTTCATTCTATAAAAAAAAAATCTTATAAATGCCTAACAAATATTTTAAAGGTGATACAGAAATTTAGTAAAGTAAATTTTAATTTTTATTGTCACAGACCTTAATTCCCGTGCTCTCAGCAGCTTTGCATTTAGAGTACTTGGCAGATATACTGTCATCATTTTGTTTTTTTTCCTCTATACTTTTCTTTCTGTTAGCGAACTCCTTCATGATTAATGATTTGGTCTCCGCAGCCACGCGACGTCGACTATCCTCTCCATCCGATCCGTCGCTATTATCCCCATAGTAAGATTCTGCCTCCCTGTAATACCAAACTCAGTAAATAAGGGTATATATGTAATAAAAACATTTATTCAATGCTACTACAATCCCTAGGTGCAACTCACATCTGGATAGGACTTGTAGTCACTTTTTTGTGATGTGTTGGTGACTGACAATTTGTCATTAATAGTTTACCTATACCCAAGGATTGCTAAAATATTAGTACTCATTACAAAAACTAAAATTCATTAGATCAGATGAAATCGTAAATCAGCCAAATTACGATAACATTCTAGATAAATTAAAAATTATTCGTCACGAATGATGTTTCGGAAAATTACTTTGAGAATCAATTTACAATTATTGTTGTCAACATTAGCTTGACAATTATTTTCTTTTTAAATTTAACGGCTGCGGTATCCAGCGCCCAATGTAATTAACATTCATCGTTTATGATTAGCATGCTACAATTATTGACGTTTTAATTACTTTTTTAATTTTTATTACTGACTCAGTACACGTCATTTTACAAAGCGCGTTTGCACAACTAGGGACGATTCTTACCGGCGAGTAAGACTATGTACATATTAAAGTTAAAAAGTGATGAGAATTAATCAATACTAGGGGAAAACTAACCAACTAAACATCGTCGCTTATGGACATTTGCAACAGCAAACGGACTGCCAATGCATCGCCGGCTTTGGAAGAACATACTGATTCTTGAGGC